>JBBMEG010018559.1:0-27565 GCA_037832605.1 Cyclanthera cordifolia | reverse complement strand
GGGGGAGTGGAGGAGTTATTCTCTTGATGACTGATTTCGTGATTTGAATAAAGGGTACAACATCTCATTAGCGCGAGAAGAAATTGGTTCATGGTTAAACTATGAACATGTTTTTTTTTTTTGAGATTACAACAAATGAGGGTGAGGGATTCAAACCTGTAACCTCATGGTCCTTGGGTGTATAGTGATGCCCGCTGAGCTACTATTATTTAGGCTAGACTATGAACATGTTTATTATAGGAATCAATCACACTCGAGGATAAATGTGTGAATATATGGGTAAAACATATATTTGGTTGAACATGTAATAGTTGTACTAGGGCTTTAGTGCAAATGAGAGATTGTTAGAGATTGTGTCTTGAAGACCTTTTAGTTTGTAATTTAAAGAACAACATTTAATATATTATTCAGTTATTAATAAAGAGTTCTTATTTTTATTTATTGCGCATTTAAATTATAAATATCATCCTATTGAAAATGATTAAGAGGAGATGATTTAATCTATTGATGCCGAAAAATGGTCAACGGATATCCACAGTATGATTTGTTTAACTGGGGACAAAAGAGCCTACAAAAAAAAAAAGAATTTAGGGCACACATGTGTGGTGTGAGCCACAAAGCCTTTGATGCCTAAGTTAGTAAGAGATTTAGGAGAATAATTTAGAGGACTTTAGAACTAAGAATGGCACAAGAATACTTAGCGTGGTTTAGCTTAAGATTCGCCCCCTTGGACTGGAGAATGAACTGTCTTCATATAGCAGTCGGTTTCGTCACCGCTGCAGCTCACTTATGGGCGGCTTAATGGCCGACCGTTAGAAACGTCGTCATTAAGCCGGGTATGAATATCAGCGTAACTCCTGACCGTTACCCTTTGCAGGTGTAACGACCTTGACTCTGTACTTACTTGGACTCGGTCAACCTTGGCAGGTCCTCACCTCCACGGTCGACCCCTTAGGGCTGCGGCCTTCTCGTTGTAACGCTAGGATGCTACGGATGTGCAGCGTCTCTTAGTGCTACTTGGACTTGGTCGACTTATCCACAAGAAAGTCCTAACCTCCACGACCAACCCACTCGGGTTGGCCTACTCGACCGTCCTCCTTAGAGGTTGGCTTTGGACTCGGTCAACCCTTACGGGTCCTGACCTCCACGACCAACCCACTCTGGTTGACCTACTCGTTGTAACCGGGGACGCCACGAGGTGCAGCGTCTCCCTTCGTTACTTAGACTCGGTCGACTCCTGGGGGAGAGTCCTAACCTCCACAACCAACCCACTCGGGTTGGCCTATTCATTGTAACTCTAGAATGCGGGGTGCAGCGTCCTGAACTTTACTTGGACTCGGTCGACTCGTCCACATGAGAGTCCTATATAATTGTAATAAACAATTTGGAGATTAACAAATAGAGGTACATGAACATTTTAAAGTTAATTGTTTACTTCCTATATATTTACTCACTTTTATTTACTTCTTTTTTTTTTATTTTTTTTATATAGACTATTTGCTTTATTTATATAGTTCATACATCATGCAACTCTTATTTTGTTGTTCTTTATGTTTTGATTTAGAATCGTTTATGCTTTTTTTTTTCTTTTTTTTTGCCCATGTGCAACTCAAGTGTACTTACAGTGATGCCACTCCTGCACTACACATGCGGTGGTGGTCACCTTTCAGTGACGTCACCCCTGCTGGACTAAGTGCCTTCTTTATGGGGTGGCTTGGCATACGCAATGGTGGTCACCAGACCTTTACAGTGATGTTATTCCTGCTCTTCTGCTTGCAGCAGTGGTCACTTTCTTTTACAGTGATGACACTCCTACTGGACCAAGTGTTATCTTTATGAAGTGGCTTGGCATACGCAGTGGTGGTCACCGAACCCTTTCAATGATGTCACTCATGGTATTCTGCCTGCAGTGGTGGTCACCTACTCTTGCAATGCCGACACTTCTGTTGGACCAAGCGCTATCTTTATGAAGTGGCTTGGCATACGTAGCGGTGGTTTGATATACCATTTTAGTGATGTTACTCTTGCTCTTCTGCCTGCAGTGGTGGTCACATATTCTTTCAATGTCATCACTTCTGCTGAACCAAATGCCTTTTTTGTGAGGTGGCTTGACATACGCAGAAGTGGTAACCTAACCCCTTTCTTTATGGCCGTTTCTTTAATTTTTTTTTTTTTTTTTTTAGAATTTTGTGTTGCTTCTATTTTATTTTTGCTTTTGCTTCTCTCTTCTTTCTCTTTTCCAGCTTTTTTTTTAACCATCTTTTAACTGTTGTCTTACCCTTTTTTTTAAGAGGTATATTTCATTTGGAGGAAACTGCTTAGTTATCTTAAGAAATAAAGAACAACCAATTAATCATGAAATCATCCTTCCTGTGGGAGAACCTGCATATGGAGATTTTAGAGGATCTCAACCGCCTATAGAGAAATCTAATACTTTATCTAGGTGGTGAAGGGAAAGATTGTTGGGAATTGTTGAGTTCTGGTTCTTCGCTAAAATCTTGGTTCTTAGACTCCCCTATTCACAACCAAATGCCAGATAAAAATCCGCTGCCAACCCTAGGTCGACGAATTATCACAAACGAAAACGTTCATTGGGGCCCTTCACTGAAGATTCATGGGGAGTTCTCATATACCCCGTATTATTGGGAATGGTTGGAGGTCATCATCTCTAGGGATGACCAAACGCTAAAAAAGACTCGTCTGTTTGATGTTGTGATGGCTTCCCTATATACTTGTGATCTCAATAATGATGTTACTCGAGCTTTTTGTGAAGGATGGTGTCACTCAACAAATACTTTGTATACATCTTTAGGAGAACTGTCAATTACTTTGTGGGACTTATGGAAGTTTGGAGGTCTTTCCATAAAGGGAAGATTTTATGATGAAGTTATCCCGTGTGTTTAGGAGCTGCTAGCTTCACCTGAAGGAGAAAAAGAACACTGCCCGAAGAGTTGTGAACATTTGTTTGCCGCTTATTATGCTATTGCTTTTGAACAAATTGATTGTTCTCAAATTTCTATTGGTTCGTGGATTTCTTTCTGGTTTAAGAGAAATTTGAAGTATGCAAAGCCTCCTGCCAGAAAATCGAAAAAGAACTCTCATCATCGCTCGAATCATAATCCAGACGGAGTGCCCATTAGCCAGCATCATTGGTCTGAAAAAGAGAAAGCTGTATTTGTAGAGTTAGATGTAGAACCCGATATGCAAGATAAGACGTATTTGGCTGCTTTTCTCTCATGTTGGCTATGCGTCTTTGTGTTTCCTACTAAACATGGTTCTTTAAATACAGAGGTTTTAAAGTTGTGTCTCTCATGGCAGAAGGATATATGTTTAGTCTCGTCCCAGTTTTGGCTAATATATATCGTGGGCTTGGTCAGATTTGTGAGACATCTTCTCCCATTGGCTCATCAAAGGCATGTTTTCCGTTACACTACGTACAAGGTTGACTTGCACTTTATTTTTGATACACACTATAAAGTCCCTTGTTCAATTAAGGGACCGATGATGGTCAGCTTTTCTGGTGAAGGTGGGGCAAGATATTTTACTGATCATGAGGCACGTTTACGTGTTCATAAGGGTAAACACTTATCATGGTATACCGGCCTTTCCCCTAGAAACAAAGGCGAACAGCTAAAGAATGATAAAAATCTTACTTTTGCATCTTCCTCATTTTTTATAAGCCTTCGTTCGTGCTTATTGTCTTCACGGAGTGGATCGACATTTGTCATCGAGGCGTACAATCCTTGCCGATTTAGCAGACAATTTGGTTTTGTCTAGACATACCTTATGACTTAAGCAGGGATATGCCTAAAGAAACTTTACACAATGTATTACGCCATTGGATGATATGCACTTAAGTATCGACGTTATCTCATGTGTATGTTCCTGCACTTGCAATGAACCCCCATAATCAGAATACTCAGCACTATCGTGATTGGTAGTCAGTAAAGAATGGAGATTATCTTGAGTGTGGAATACAAAAGTTGGCAGGCAGTGCTACCCCTCTTCCGGCTAGACCTGCGTTCCCGAAAGCAATCGGTGATGATAAAGGAGGCAAGCGAATTTGTATGTTTGATCATACTAGCTTTGTTGATAGAGATATTGAGGAGAGTCATAGTAGTCATAGCGACCAACATTGGAAAAGATAGAAGAAGTCTACCAAACCTTCGACCTTTGAGGATGATTTTTTCGATGGGATTCCTAGTGCTTCACAATTTCCTGCTCTTCCTTCAACCTTGGTTAGTTATTTTTTATTTTTTATTTAAAATATATATATATATATATATATATATATATATGCATATCCTCTTTTTGTTTTTTTTTTGTTTTTTTTACTTCCTAACTTCAAAATCTCTCTTACCTTTTTTTACAGACACCTCTAGATGCTGTTAGTTTGGAAGTAATCGAGCAAAACAGTCAACATCAGTTGATGGTCCAGATATCTTTAATTCTGTAGCTGCGCGTATGAGTACCGCCAAGGCTTCGATAGAAAATGCTAGCCTTTCGTCTCCTCATCATGTGCATACTGAAGTGGTGGAACTTGCAAGAGAGATATCACAACTGGAAGAGAAATCGCCTTTGGAAGAGACAGGAATTCAGCAAGTGAGAGGGGCGCCACAGTTCATAGAGACACTCATGCTAGGGAGACACCACCATCAGGAATTTCTGTTTTATAGTTGGGTGGGGCCCCATCTAGTGAGGTCACCCATTATTGTCTCGATACGTTTGTGCTAAATGTACGAAAACAAACTGTTTTAACTTTGTGGAGCAGCATACGCGACAAGATCATAGCTACTCCATTTGAAAATATTTCTCGTGTTACTAGGCATGCATAAACTATTTTTGAAGGCATCTCAGCCACTTGTGGTACTCTTTTTGTCTCTACCACATTTAGTGGGAGAATATTTCCGTAAAGTTGAGGAGTTCAATAATTTGCGGCTATTACATTCTTCCCAATTCACTACTGCAAGCAAGAACCGTCGTTTGGAAGAAGTGAATGTGATCTCGAGTAACTTATTAACTAACCAAAATGGTACAATGGCCGAGATGGATTTTCTCATTCAACGGTATCAACAGTCATTACAAGAGGAGGAAAGGTTGGAAGCCCAGCTTAAAGTATTGAAAGCTAATCAAGAGGAAATTTCGAAGTCAATTGTTGAAAAAGAGAATCTTTTAGCTTATCTGAAACACGAAGAGTTCGTAGAGCGAGAAGCTATAAGCAATGTTGAGAATGCTCAAGTACTTTCAGATGGAGATGCTCGTAATTTGGACATGCTTCGAGAGATGTTGAATGATGCTCTTCAAGAGTTGAAAGACTTTACATGGGTGCCATGATCGAGTCAACTTTTATGTTAGTCTGTTTATTTTATCATCATAAAAAAAAAGTTGTTTCATTTATTTTTAACTTTTTCCTCAAACTTAACATTTCTTTGAAGTGCATTCTTCTTTTTATAATGAATGCTATTTTCAACTTTTTTTCAAATACATATCAATTGTGAGATGATTTTGACTCTTTTTTTTCTTGGGTTGAACTTAGATACAATTTTTTTTCTAAGATGCCTACGTACTCTTTTATATATGGAAGAGATCAAGTCATAACGTAGTTCAAGTACATACTTTTTTTTATTGGGACTGCACTTAGAGAGATTTTTTTTCTAAGTTGCCTACGTACCCTTTTATACATAAGGGATCAAGTCGTAACGTAGTTCATATAGCTTGTAGTTTATACTCATACGCCGAGGAGTATTACAAATTTAAACATAGAACTTCTTTAAGAACTTTCCATTGATTGGGCCGATCTTTAAGCTGTCTTTATCAACTATCTTGTATGCTTCATTAGTGTAAACTTCTTTGATGACATATGATCCATCCCATTTATGGGTGAACTTATTTCCTCTATGTCGTGTTGTTATGATTGGTCTTCTAACAACGAGTACTAGATCTCCAACTTGAAACGAACGAAGTTTGATGTTCTTGTCAAAAGTTTTACTTAATCGTGCTTGGTAACATTCAAGCGATTGTTAGGCATCAAGTCTTCTTTCATCCAATGCTTCCAATTCTTGAACACGCAATGCTGCATTCTCCTCAGTCATCAATCCCTTTTGTATGAACATTCGAAGTGATGGAATTTCTCTTTCCAATGAAAGCACGACTTCTACTCCATATACTAAAGAATATGGTGTGAATCCTGTAGGCGTACGATGTGTGATTCGATATGCGCATAATGCTTCACATCCTTTCTTCCCAGTCTCTCTTTGCCTTGGAGACTATTTTCTTTAGCAAATTGCATAAAGTCTTGTTGAAAGCTTCTGCCAATCCATTTGTTGCTGCATTGTATATTGAAGATTTATACTGTTTAAAGTTAAACTTTTCGCACAACCTGTCTATCAGGTTGTTAGAAAATTGTTTTTCATTGTCTGTCACAATACGATGTGGGATGTCGTAACGGTAGATGATGTGTGTTCGAATGCAATCTGCAATATTTTCTTTCTTTGCTTCTTTTAGAGGAATTGCTTCAGCCCATCTTGAAAAATAATCTGTTGCTGCAAGAATGTAAGAATGCCTCGCTGATAACTTTGGTGTTATAGGTCTAACGAGATCAAGTCCCCAAGCTTCAAACGACCAAGAAGAGATAGTTGGATGTAGCGGTTCTGGTTGTTGGTGTATGGATTTTGCATGGATTTGACAAGCCTCACATTTCTTCGCATACTCCATTGAATCGCCAACCATTGTTGGCCAATAATAGCTCATTCTTTTTAATTGAAATTGTAGTTTTGGGCCAGATTGGTGAGCTCCACATATGCCAGAGTGTGCTTCTATCAGTGCTTTATTTGATTCTTCATTTCATAAACATCGCAGAAAAATTCCTTCATAAGACCATCGATAAAGATTCTCTTTATAATGCATGAATTTGGATGCCCTTCTTCGTATATCTGCTTTACGCCTAGGATTTGTGGGAAGTCTCCCATGTTGTAGATAGTCAATGATTGGTTGTCGCCAATCTTCTTCTTCAATTACGTAGACTGATATCACATTGACTTCTTTACATTCATCTTCAATTGTTGGCGTGATCCATCTTTGGCAAAGAGCAATGTTCATGGTTGTAGTATCATGAATTACTAAAGCAGTAACAAGGTTTACTAGTGCGTTTGCCTTTTTATTTTCTGACCTTGGTACATGTTCTATGGTAATGCTGTAAAATTTCTCTAACAATTGTCTAGCATATGCAAAGTATGGTTTTAGGTCTTCATGTTTTACGTCATATTGCAGTAGTACTTGACTAATTATCAACTTTGAATCACCATATACTTCTATATAATTTATCCCCATTTCGAAGGCCATTTGGAGAACGTTAATCAGGGCTTGATATTCTGCAACATTATTTGAGCATATTCTTTCAAGCGTAAAACTATAGGGCAACATGTGATTTTCAGGCTAGATAAAGACAATTCTTGCACCCGCTCAACTTCTTTGGGTTGCGCCGTCAAAATACATGGTCCACGGTTTAGTGATTTCAACAAGGAAAATCTCTTCATCAGGAAAATCTTCGCATAATTTCCAATCTGATGGAACATGATGATCTGCTAAGAAATCTTCTAGAGCTTGTCCTTTCATAGCCTTTTGCGGGACGTAGATTATATCATATTGTTGGAGAATGATTGCCCACTTAGCCAAGCGTCCGAATATTATTGGTCGAGACAAAATATACTTGAGGGGATCCGCCTTCGCAACTAAGCGCACAGTGAATGCTTGCATGTAGTGCCTTAATTTATCGATTGAGAAGAATAGTGCTAGACACATTTTTTCTATTGGGGAGTAATTTATTTCTGCTCCTGTCAAAGTTCTACTCAAGTAGTAGAGTGCTCGTTCTTTTCATCTTTCTCTTTTTTGTGCAAATAATGCTCTAAATGATCTTTCTTGTGTTGTGATGTAAATAACCAATGGCTTTCCAACAACAGGTGCACCTAATACAGGAGGATTCATAAAATACTTCTTTATACTCTCGAAAGCATTTTGACAGGCTTCATCCCATTCAAATGCTTCTCCTTTTTTTATTAACCTCTGGAAGGGATGACATCTACCAGCTAGGTTAGAGATGAATCTTCTGATGTATGCCAAACGACCCTGCATGCTTCTTAGTTCGTGAAGATTTCTAGGTCTCGGCATTTTTTAAATGGCCTCGATCTTTGACTGGTCTATTTCGATACCTCGATGTCTTACAATAAAACCTAGAAATTTTCCCGAGGTTACACCAAAGGCACACTTGAGGGGGTTCTTCTTCAATTGATATTTTCTGAGACGTTCGAAAACTACTTTGAGATCTTTCAAGTGATTTTGTCGCTTTACAGACTTGACCACAAGATCATCCACATAACATTCGACATGTTTGTGCAGCATATCGTCAAAAATCCTTTGCATTGCTCGTTGATAAGTGGCACCGACATTCTTTAATCCAAATGGCATAACTTTATAATAGTATATTTCTTTTGGAGTTCTAAAGGCTGTCATTTCTTCATCTTCAAGGGCCATTCTTATCTGATTATAACCTGATGATCCATCCAAAAAAGATAGAGCTTCATGCCCGGTTGTTGCATTGACCATGATTTCAGTGATGGGCAATGAAAAGTCATCTTTTGGGCAAGCATTATTCAAGTCACGAAAATCAACACATACACGTAGTTGTCCGTTCTTTTTTTTTAATAGGACAATATTGGCGATCCATGTTGGATATTTTACTTCGCGAGTGAATCCGGCTTCAATTAACTTATTAACTTTTATTTCGATCTGAGGAATAAGCTCTGGTCAAAAGCGTCGCTGAGTTTGTTTGATTGGTCGGGCTTCTTTACTAATAGCTAGGTGATGAACCGCTACTTTGGGATCAAGTCCTGACATTTCTTTATATGACCAAGAAAATATATCCTATACGCATTAAGTAGCCTCATATACTCAACTTCTTCTTCAGGTGCAAGTAATGCACTTATGAAAGTTGGGCGAGGCTGTTCTACCGTGCCAAAGTTTATTTCTTTGAGCTCATCTATCGTTGAATGATTACCATCTTTGAGTGACAGTGGCACTTCATTGATATCCTCCTCAGACATTTCAGCTTCTGCCTCTTCTATGACTGTGATATGATGACACGAAGAATCATTTTCTTCCAATGGATTGGTGATAATCACATCACTTCGTTTTATTCTTAAAGAACCTTCTGTCTCTACAGTAAGAAAAGTTCTCCTCTTCATACGAGATGGAATAGCACTATGAATGTCTTCATTTCTTTCTAATATCATCGAGAGGCTGATTTTGTGAAGCTTCTGTAGAACTTTCACAGTTGAGTCGGTTAAAAACTTAATTGGTAGACTCATTTCTCTTGTTTGTGTTTCCATTCAATCTCTGAAAAACTGATGATCGCATTGTTGTTTGAGTAGATAGTACATCTTCATTCCTTACAAATTTTCTTAATCTTTGAAACGTAGACAGTTGAGTTGTAGTTGAGGTTAAAGATTTTGCCTCCTCTTTAGTAAGCCTGCCTAATCTTTGGAAGGCTGATAATTGTATCACATCTGAGGTTGAGGTTCTGAAATCTTTCTTTTCTCTTGATGTGTTCAATCTAAGAAAGGCTGACACACGAGCAGCTGGCGGCCCGATGCATCTAAGTGCAGGTAGCTCTTGGTTTGCCTTCCTCACCTCGTTTTCGTCTTCAAATTCTTCAACTGTTATGTGATTCGAATCTGTACTTTCGCCTTCCATTTCCTTGTTATGTGGATTGGCTCTGGCAGCTGATATCCAAGTCTATTTCTTGATGCAAGTAAAGGATAACCCTTATCCATAAGCTTCTTCTGTGTAACTGAAAGTTCCGACTTGTCATCAAAGATCCTTAGACCTTTGAACTCAGTGTGAATGATGAAGTCATAACCTGCCTTTGCTAAAAGATTATATGTGTTTAGGTCGAATCCATCTTTTGTTCGACTTTTAGGCAAACTCATCGACATCTGATCGTTTTCAAAATTTTCAAATTTTTGTCTCATCATTTTTGTAAGTGGCATTGTGAAATTTTGTTTTAAGATTTCAATATCCCCAACTTTCAAGTTATTTAAACATTCTACAAAAGGAGCTCCACCTACTTTTCACCAAGAAAGCGGGAAATAGCATAACACATGAGGATTTTGATCGCTTCTTTCTTTCAAAGTTTCAGACTCTTTGATGTTGGTCGAAGTTCCATTCTTCTCAAATTCGAACTTATTTACATCTTGAATTTCTTCTTCTTTCGCATTAGTCTTCGATGTTGCTTTGAGCCTATTGTGTTTTTTTATTGTGGAAATTTCTACTCGCAGAGTTTCTCTGTGCTTTCACCCTTTAAGTAAAATTTTGCATCTGCAAAATGAGATTCAGCTTCTGAAAATGGATTGGTATCAGCTTCTACTTTCTTGACACCATCTTAATAGAATTTGAAGCATTGATGCAATGTAGAAGTTACTATTTCATTTCCATGAATCCAATGACGTCCCAATAGCAATTTGTATGTAGTTTTGCAATCTATGACGTGGAAAATGTATCAGCTTTTAGATCACCAATAATGAGCTTTAAATGGATAATTCCAATGGCTTTCTGTCCACCTTGGTTAAAGCCTTGGACCATTAGTTTACTACTAGATAGTTCTTTCATTGAAATACCTAACTGCTTCACAGTTGGCTTAGGCATTATGTTCACAGCTGATCCGTCATTAATGAGGATTCTTCCAACTTTCTGCTCTCGAATGTATCCCGAGACAAACAATGGTCTATTGTGTGGTTTCGAGTCGAGTAACAAGTATTCATCTGTAAAACTTATAGACATATAACATGGTCCACTGGTAAGTTTTTTGGATATTTGAATGCTTGCATTGTCAGTGCCTGTCAACGCCTCGATAAGAGTATTCTTAATTGCTTGAGGAACTAACTCTAACTCTTCTAAATTGAAAGAATATGTATCTCCAAGTTCATTTTCTTGAACATGTTCTCCTGGATATTCTTCTTTTGTAAGTTTTTGATTGACGCTTTTTTCTTGAGACCAGATAATCACGGGCTCAAGTGATCCTAACTGGATCATGCTTTTTAATTGATTGTTTGATGATCTTGCCAATGATTGTCCTTTTGGCTGAAATATTGCAGTAGCATGGTTTGCTTGAGCTATTTCATCCAAATCTAACTCTTCTTTTCTTTCTTGAGCCAATCTTAGAATCAATTCTTTCAAAATGAAACATTTTTCTACTGGGTGACTAACAACGCGATGGTATGTGCAGTAGTTAGGATCGTTGGTCTTTTTTATTTCCTTAGGTCGTTTGCACTCTGGCAGCTGAATGAGTTGTTTCTCAAGAAGTTGCTCAAGCATGTCTTCAACGTCAGAGTCTGGGAACGGATAGACTTTTTCCTGCCTTTTATTCAAAGTCAAACGATGCCTCTCTCCATTATCTTGTTGCTTTTCCACCTTCTTGTCCTTTTCTTTTTGAGTAAAATTTGACAAGATTTGCATTCACAACCATGGATTCTTTAGAAATGTTTTTGAAAGCTTTCTCAGTATTGCTAACTTCTTTCTTTTCCTTTTTGATGTCAGCTGGGAGAATATCTTTATTTCCTCGGTTCGCGATGCTTAGCTCCATGTCGTGAGCGCGAGTTGCTAACTCTTCAAAGCTGCGAGCCTTTATTCCCCATAGAATGTAAAGGAGTCCCCAATGCATACCCCGAATACACATGTCAACTGCAGATAGTTCAGTGAGTCTATCTTTGTAATCAGGCTTAAAGCTCTCCACCGGTTGATATAGTCAACGACATGGTGAGTTCTATCATGTCGACAGTCCTTCTCGTATTGTAGAAACGGTTAAGGAATTCCCTTTCAAGTTCTTCTCAACTATCGACAGACTCAGATTCGAGATCAGTATACCAGTCGAAAGCCTTTCCCTTGAGAGTTCGGACAAATTGCTTCACTAGTAAATCTCCTCTAGTACCGGCATTTTCACACGTTTCAATGAAGTGTGCAACGTGTTGCTTTGGATTCCATTTTCCATCAAATTGCTGAAACTTTGGCCGCTGGTAACCGGTTGGCATCCTTAGATTGTCGATTCTCTTGGTATACGATTTTGAATACAAGAGAGAGTTATGAGTGGCCCACCGTATTGTGCTCTGATGGAAGACATAATCATGTCTTGTAACTGTTGAACAGATAAATATCACGATTGAAGCAGAGTGTTGAGAGTGATCTTCTTGCATGATAGATTTTCCTTTATCTTTGACGGCGGCGGTACGACTAGACTCAACAAAATCTCGACCCTTTACCTGATTTTTTAGACATGTTATTTCATCATTCTTCCCTTTTATCACATCTAATAACATGCTGATCTTCTTTTCACATTCGGCTAATCTTTCTTCATTTGTGGCCGCATTAGTCATCATAATGGACATCACATCAGGATTTGAAAATTCGCTTGGTTGATGATGAGGAAGAGCATATTTGCCAAACTCAAAATTTCCTGTAGCGGTGATGTAATTTTTAGAGGATTCTGTCACGCGTTTCATTATCTTGTTTGCGATGACAGGTGTTTGGCTCTCTTCATGGTTGATTTCTTTTGAGCGACTTCTCGTAACAGGTTTCATATAGGAATCAGTTGAAGTAACAATCTTGGAAGATACTTCTTTGGAATTCATGCTTTCTTGGGAGAGATGAAGAGATGAGAGGTAGAGATGGTCCCATTGGGCGTGGTAATTTGTTCACACGAGATTTCGATGGACGAGTAGAAATCAGACACGTGTAAATGAATTTTGAATCTTTATTGATTTGAATATGTGTGCGTGTTACAATCTCTAATATTTGTCCTCTAATTCTTTCTCTCTCGATGTAGATTTTGAAGATGTTGATTTTGAGGGCTTGCAAGCTTATTCTCAGACAGGGATGATCGAATCTTCAGTTTGATGACGAAGAGACGATCGGATTGAAGAAGCCTTTGTCGTTGAGTGTTTGAATCGTGAAGCTTGGTATTTGGATTCTTGACTTCCTGACTGATCTTGAAGGCTTATGGATTTGATTTGTTGGATGTTCTGACCTCTGGATTGTTGGGCTGAAAGCTCTAGAGTTTCTTAGTCTTCAGTCTTGTTCTCAATTCCGGGTCCTCTGTAAATGAGACAGAACTCTCTATTTATAGAGTTCTCATGTACTTGTGGGCTTGTGCTTTATGGGCATTTGAGCCTAACCTTGTACTTGTACGTTATAGGTTTTTGGGTTTACTACATGGATTAAGGCCTAACCTAATTTGGGCCTAAAATCCAAAGCAACATTTTGTCCGTGAACAATTATAGATTTGTAATTGACCCAATATTTAATTGGATTTATTTGTAAATGATATGACAATTTATAATTGGCCGAAATTTCTCAGTCAACAACAGATCTAGAACGTATTTTGTTATTAAAAAATTGATAAAATAATTAATATTTCATAATTCACTTCTCATTTTTCTAAAATACTCTACCACCTTTTCAAAGTTTGACATAATTGAACAATCCTAGTCCCAAACAAATAAATAACAATTTAATACAATATTACAACTAATTTGATAAAAATTATACTTACTTGAGTACCCGAAATTTTCAAGAAATTTCACTAATAGTCAACAACGGTCAACAATTAACTTACTTTCAACAACACTTTACAAAACTTATTTAATCAACCCTACATGATTTCTCTTCAATTTATGACTCGAATCATGAACTTTTAAAATGAATCAAATATTATTAACCAACTGATTTATTTAACTTATTTATTTATAAACTGTGTACATTTTATTTATGTGTATCTACTTTAATTTTAATATTTATCATATGTTTTTTTACAATATATCTTGTTATTTAAATAATATTTGTAATTATTTATACATATGTATTATCATAAATATGTATTTAATCTTTTTTATTATTGTTTGTTTAATCAATTTTTACTTCATCTGATAATAAAAAAAAAAAAATGTTTCTTCTATTTTCAAACTATAGTTAATGAGTTTGAAAAAAAAAATTCATTCTTTATATCACATCATTTAACAATATTTGTAATTGTTTTGATAATCTAACCTAACAAATTTTAAATTTCATAAATATTAATAAAAATGTAAATAAACTATAAATATGTTATTTTGTAAATAAGGAAAAAAAATTTAATAAAATAATATACGAAACTTTGAAAGTGTTATTATTTTTTAAAAACTTGAAAATGTTATTTTATGAAATATTTAATTAAAATGATTATATTAACTATTTTACTTTTTATAAAAAAACAATTATATCACGTCAATCAACTTTTATCACATCACAAATCACCACCCCAAACACCAACCTACTCACACTCTCTATCTCAACCCACCACCCAAAACACCAACTTCCTAACACTCCCCATTCCAACCAAATTCATCCCAACCCACCCTATCCAAACACGCCCTTACTTTCCTTAAGCCCCATAACGTCTTATTAATTAAAAAATTATTTCTTTTGAGAATCTTCTCCAAATTTCACATTCTCTCTAAAATAAGCACCCAAACTTCATTAATAGAGTTTCCAATAAAACACACCAACAATACATCCAACAAAACTAATGGCACAACAGGTTTGGTCACAAACGGCGGCGATAGTTGTTAAGGGGCGACGACTCGCGGACAACGATGGACTCACGATGGCGGCCCGGTCTGTGTCGAACAACCCCTAGCGACTCGACTTGCGACGTAATTGGGACTCCGAGCAGCAGCGAGGCGAGTCTCTTTGCAGCTGTTCGGATGTGTTGGTCGCAAATAAGGACAAGAGGAAGAGGACTTGGTTGATCGAGATTCTTGAAGTGTGTGGAGAAAAAGTGGGGGCGACACATAAATCAAGGTCTGGGAGAGAGATATAGGTGATGAGGGTAAGGTTTTACTTTTCATTTATTGCTTAACCCATAATAAATATATTCCAAATTTATTGAACTCAAACATAATTAAAATCCTTTTTTTTTCTACCCATCTTAGCAAAATATTTTAGCAAATTCCTTACAACCATCTTAAGAGTGTTGGCTAGGGAAAAATATGGAACATGAAGGAGAAAACTCGTATATGTAGTTGCGATGGGGCGTCGTGGTTTATCTCATAGTGGCTTCAGACAGGAGGCAGATCAAATTCTGAATGACGACAGTAGCTTGCCTCTAGTTAAAAAATGAATAAAGGACAACATGTGTTTCAAAGCTTGTTATATCCCTACATTTGGTGAGTTTATTTTCAATCAGTATAAAATAATTATGAAAACTGGCATCAATCTGAAAGCACGAAGGGGATTGTTTTAATTTACCTAGGGAGTTATTTGAGTGCTGAATGCTGAAGAGATTAAGGTATTTCAATGTATTTGGGGGAGTTGGTACCATGTTCTGCATCTTTTTATAGATATGAACACCTTTGACCCTCTTGGTTACGTCTCTAGCGATTGGCAAATAATTGATCAAGTTTTTAGAACAGCGAGAAAGGGTTTTATTTGAGGATTGTTTTTAGTTATACAATAACATTTGAGGATGGGGATAATCGAACGGTCGAGGATATATATCACGTCAATTATTCCTAAGCTAAGCTAAACTTGCTCTAGTGCTTTGTTTGAGAAGATGAACAACTTAGATTTGGAAGTCTGAAATTTCTTCTTTGGAGATCATGCCTTGAACAAAGCTTAATTCACATGTCTTCCCGGGATGATCTCGATGGTAGAGACTTGAAGCTTTTAAGGTATGCTCTTTTGAATGTCTCTAGTTTGAACAAGCTTAGTCTTATAATTTATTGCTCTATCTTATGTTGAAACATTGGGATGGATGTAGGTGCTAAGTATGTAGTGAGACCTGGGACGAAGTTCCCATTCCCGATTATAAAAAAATGTTAAATACACAGATGTATTTCATTCAAGATGGCACTGAAGATATTGATCAACTTGTTCTTGAAATTATTTCTTTCACCTATGCTAGCGCTTACTTTGTAGGGAAAATGCAGTCTGAGCCATTTGGACTCATAGTTTCAGTTTGGTGATTACTTATTAATGACGTTTTTTAAGGTCTTTTGATTTGAGATAATTTAAGATTTTCATAAAATGAGTATCTAATTTCTAGACTAAATTTATTTTTGTATGAATGTGCATGGTATCACGGTCGTACTCTTTGATTCATGCGACACCATGATTTTTCGCTTTGATCGTGGCCAGCCTTACGGAGAACTTTAGCCCCAAACCCTTTTCTCTGATCGTTTGTGGCTTCGTTGGACTTTCAAGCGAGCTTCTCACCCTCGACTAAGCTTCATTCAGGATACAACAGAAGTCTTCTTTGACATCCACGTCGATTGAGCGTGCATTTCTTGTCTCCTTCGCGACTCTAGCCGGCTCGCCTTTACTCTAGGCCAAGTCCTAAGGCTCGGTATTGCCTCTACATCAGGCGAAGGTCATCTCAATGCAATGTCGCAGCTCGATCCTCCCTCCAAGAACATTTAGAACATGTTCGTATGACTCAAACATCAATCTGGGACTTATTCGGGGTTCATTTGGACCAGAAACAGGTCCAATGGCTTTAAAGCTAAACTAGGGCTAACCGGGTGATTTCAAGACTTACTGGGACCTACCGGAGCAATATAACGAAAACTAGAGCTCATTTGGGCATTATATTGAAAATTGGAGAATAACGAGCAGAACCGTCCAAACCCGGAAAAATTGAGTCTATCGATGCATACCAGGGCCATCCCGAGCATCGAGGTGCCACCGGGCTTAATCGATCATCTGAACATGTCTTCTCAAAATCATCTTGATGCCTTCCCAGGGGTCGGGCTGATATTTAAGCTTACCTGGACATCCATCCATCTCAAAAAATCATGGTGTCGCATGAGTTAAAGAGTACGACCGTGACAATTGGTATCAGAGCCGAATTTGTGTGCGAAGTTGCTGGAAGCTGATTAGTGGAAGACCCAGTTTCTATTGAAAGGCTCCACAATTGCGTTATGAGTGCCGATTTGATAGGTTAGTTGCCTATCGAATGGATCAAGTCCATTTTGGTCCGACTTTCAAAGATGAGAGCAAGAAAGCATGTAGTTCATCTTGAAATGTTGTGATGTTTGTTTTCAAGCAAGCTGTTATAACCCTAAATTTCCCTCTTAATTTGTATTTAGGTGGAATTTATTTGTTTATTTTCTTAGGTTAAAATTAAATAGTTAAATTGAAGTATTTGGTAGTTGGACCAAATTAGCCTTAGGGGTTTGTTGGCTCAATTTCGGAATTAGGGGCATTTTTGTAAATCTATGCTGTGAGGGGTATTTCCATAAATTTGGCACTAAAGTCCAAATCGGAAAAGGACAAATTAGGGTATGGGACAAAACTATAAAAGGCTAATTATGGGGTCATGATTAAACCCCAAATCATTAAGCAATCAATCACCCATCATTAGTCGTCAGAATGCAAGTCCCGAGGAGCCGCCGTCGCAGTTTCCCGTGCACGCCGCCACCTGTTCACCAGTCGCAGGCCGCCGACATCAGCGACCAATCACTGCAGCGAGCGTCTGCGCCAGTCAGAGATCGCCAGCGTCTTCGCCAATCAGGGTGCACCGTTCTGTCAACCAATCGGAGGGCAGGATTTCGCAGCTTCAGATTGGAGGAAGGCTTGCCGAACCTGCTGCAGCACCCGAGCCTAGCCACCAAGTCGCGCGCGTCACTCGAACCTGCTGCGACACGCCTTAGGCTGTTTCGTAGCCAAATCCCACGCTCCGGCGACCTGAACCCACGCGCCGCCGTCGCCGCTGCCGTCTCTGGTGACCGAAAAATCCCAATTTCTACCCCTAAGGTAAACCCTATGTCCCGAGTCCGTTTTCCAAGGTTTTAGGTCCAGATTCTCACCCGTTTGTCCTGTGTGGGCACTTTTAGCATAAGATCTTTTAGGGGACTCGAATTTCGAGCTCCAAGGGCTGTTTCGAGCCAAGGTAAGGGATCAATGCCTTGGAATAGGATCTTGAGGAATTAATAGAACTTGCTTGCTGAAATAGTTAGGCTGTTTTCATGTTTCATATTGCTTCCCGTATTTATGATTGTTATGTGACTTCTTTAGATGAGACTGTTGAGCATGTGATTCTCTATTATCTGATTGGATTTAGTTCATGTATAGTCCTGAGATTTCTAGGGGGTTTTCTCGAGCGCAGGGCGAGGGGACGATATTCCCCATCGCGGTAGTGTCAGGATTGGGTGGCAACCCGGTTAGCTTTACCTACCCAGAGTCGTTCGACCTTACCCAGGGCCGTGTCTAGGAGTGGGGGTGGGCGATATCCCACTGCGGGGAGGCGTTTGTCCTACCTCTTCGCGCGAGTGTTCGAGGTCTGGCGGCAACCAGATTGCTTCGGCTCGTCGAGTGCCCTCACATTGACATTGGTTACCAAGAATAAGAATGTTTTTATACGTATTACGAAGTTTGATGATTTGTTTCACTGACATGTTCTGTGAACACCTGTTTAGATCCCTTACTGAGTTTTCATAAACTCACCCCTTTCTTTATGGTGGATTTCCCTCCAGGTACCCTAAGGATGGATCGTGATGGTTGAATTGAAGTCGATGAGACCATGGGCGCGTGTCTTTCTTTTTCCAATTTTTTAAATTGAATTCAAGTTGTTTTCTTTATTTCTGCATGAACTGTTTGGCTCTAGAAACATGATAGGAACGTATGTTTGTTTTTGCGATAGGATAGGTAGAGGTACCTCAAATTTCTGTTTCAAACTGTTAGTATGTTTCTTTATTCAAATAAAGCACTAGTTGTTTAAAACAACATGTTTTAGTTTTTAAACCTTAATTTATCAAGATTACTTGATCATGAAAGATACGACCCCGAGTTGACTGTGTGTCGGGTTGGGTCGTCACACCCTAGGACTCGAGAATGTCGTCATTGACACGTCTTGAGGGGAAGGCCTACTTGTGGAAGAAGCAAGACCCTATATACGTTTGCCTAAAACCTGGGAGGGTTCCGTTCATGAGCTGTTAAAGAGAAGCAGAAGGACCACCAGGTAAGGTGCCTTCTAGAGAGCCATCGCTATCAGAAGGGATAGTGATCATGGCTGAAAAACAACGAGGTAATGTCAATTCGACATGTGTCTCCGGAATGGAGTTGCACGTAAATTGAAGAGTCTATATGGGTAGACGATGTGGCTAAGGCCAAGATGGTTGAGAAGTGGTTCAAGAGAAGAAGCACGTGGTGTCCCTTAAGTCATTCCACATGCATGAAGTGGATAGCTTCACAAGTGAAGTTCAAGACCCAACATTCGCTCAGGTGGAACACCAGACTGGTCGGTTACGAATGAGTCGCAAGACCAGAAGAGTCTTTAGTGCGACCGCCACAAGAGGTGGCCTCAAAGTAAGGAGAGCTTCTTTGGTTGCTTTCGGACTTTGCGTTATGTCAGGTTGGCGGGTAGGTGCCACAACAAACTGTGGCAGGCTTGTTGCGAGCCTCATCCTGCAGGGTGCACCTGATTGTGTAGCTTAGAGAGTATGTTTATCGGCACAAGATCGCGTCTGGATAGGTTAGGCAAGGATGTCGGAGCCCGTGCCAAAGTGGCACTTTTGGTCGTGCTTATATTGTGACTCTTGGGGCCGAGTCTAAATGTTGGCGCTTTATATCCCAATGGGATAGCACATGAGTATTGGCCCTCTCCATCCTCGTTCTGATACACAATCCTTAGCAAATTCGTGGGGCAGTAGCCCAGAGGTGTCACCGTGGATGGTGACAGTTTAAGTGGGGGAGGATGTCATGGTTATACGTTGATGGTAATATGTCGTGACCCCTATCTGTGCAAAGACCAAGAAATGTGTCGAAGCATTGACACCCGCTAGGCCGTCGAGGGCCGAGGCCAAATAGAGCCTCTAGTATGTCATTGAGGGCTGAGGCCAAGTGGAGCCTCCAGTATGTCATCGGGATGATGACTAGTTTAACTGGAGAAGGATGTCACAATCATACATTGGTAGTATAACGTGACCCCTACTCGAGCATAGTTCATAAAGGTGTCATGACAAAGACTCCCGCCATGCCATTTGAAGGGTCCAGGCTTAGGAGTGCCTCAACGATGTCATCGAGGTCGATGACTAGTTTAAGTAGGGGAGGATGTCACGGTCATACCTTGGTGGCAGTATGACGTGACCCCACTCGTGCAAAGGAAAGCAAATGTGTCATGACAGTGGCACCCGTGGGGCCTATAGAGGGCCAAGGATTTGAGTGTCGTCTGAAGAGTTGGTGCATCATCTAACACATCAATAGAGTGTATTAAAGCATTACCAAGTTGGGTTGTGAATGTAAAGGCATGAATATGTCGTCAGCAAGGTCAATGTTAAGCCATTGAGGGTCGATGTTGGGCCCCTGGTGACTACCTCGAAAGTTGTGCCTCCAGGACGAGTTTTGAGGCCAAACTGTGGAGTTAAGTTCGTCTATATGAATTGCGTAAGCTCGCCAAATTTGGTGTCGATCGAACACCAGAAGAACTCTCCACGCTGTCGTATATCTCCTCACCAAAATGACGTTCAAGCCTGCCACATCAAACATAGCTCAAAATGCACTATAGGAGGAGGCATGGTGTCAAACTCTCCACCACCCCTAGGCCATGTGGCCTAAGTGAGCTACCCCATGGCACACGAGTGTGTCATGGTTTGGGCGAACACTTGCAAGATGAGCGTCTTGAATGTTTCCTCAGCATGGGTTCCCGAGGACAGTGTCGGATGGCATGGGTGTGCCAACATTGTGCTCCTTCTCGAGGGTTAAGGTTTTGACATATATCGAGTGGCGGTCTGTGATGCGAAATTGGCCAGGCAGGGGCACGAAAGGTATCGACCCTCGTTCGAAGTTTCGGATGGATGGATGTCCAGGCAAACTTAAATATTAGCCCGACCCCTGGGAAGGCATGTTCAGATGAGCGGTATGCATCGATGGACTTGTTTCTCCTGGTTTGGACGGTTTTGCCCGTTATTCTCTGATTTTCAATATAATGCCTTGATGAGCTTCGTTTTGCATTATTTTGCCCCAGTAGGTCCCGATAAGTCTCGAAATCACCCAATTAGCCCATGTTTTGCTATAAAGGCCTTTTTGGGTATGTTTCAGGTCCAAATAGACCCGGATGAAGTCCCAGATCGATGTTTGAGTCATACGAACATGTTCTAAACGATCCTGGAGGGAGGATCGAGTTACGAAGTTGCATTGAGATGACCTTCGCCTGATGTAGAGGCAATGCGGAGCCTCAGGACTTGGCCTAGAGTAGAGGCGAGTCGACTAGAGTCGCGAAGGACAAGGAATGCACGCTCAATCGACATGGATGTCGAAGAAGACTTCCGTTGTATCCTGAATGAAGCTTAGTCGAGGGTGAGAACCTCGCTTGAAAGTCCAATGAAGCCACAAACGATCGGAGAAAAGGGTTTTGGGCTGAAGTTCTCCGTAAGACTGAGCATGATCGAAACAAAAAATTATGATATCGCACGAATCAAAGAGTACGACCGTGACACATGATATTCCAAGATATCTGAGTATCTTAGGATGCCCAAACGAAGGACATTTGATCACGTTTAGATTTCTTTTGAAACATTGATTTTTAAGATTTTTCCTGTGTAGACGGATGTTAAGATATTGTTGCTCCTAATTTTCTATATTATACGTTTTTGTTTTATTGATAACATATTATACATTTTGTTGAGCATACATGTGAATTAGCGTCGGGCTAAATTAATTTAAGCATTATATTTATTGTTTACATGGAAACAAAATTTAAGAAAAAACATATTTAAATGAAAATTATATGTATATCATTATTCTTCCAACAAGTATACATATTACCATTTTTAAGATTAAGTTTAAATAATAAATAAATAAAAACATACCAAGCATTTAAAAAAATCATAGATTCAAATTTAAATCGCATCCCAACTTCAATTTAGAATCTCTTGCTTTAATATTATTCGAAGTATTTTAAACAACAAATTAACTCAAAAATTTAAATCGGTTGGTTGATGTTAATTTGGATATATATCAATCAATAGAATCCATTAATTTATCAGTGTTATTTTTTTTAAACATCAACAAATGTTAAATTAAAAGATAAGACATGAATATTTATATCTAAATAGTTTTTTTATTTTGAATGGATATCTAAATAGTGTTACTCATTAAACCAAATGTAGTTTTTGTTATTATTTATTTTTTTAATATCAATTGAGTATATCACCACGAGTTCATTGACATTGAATTTGTTTGGATGTGAAATTGTTGATTATTTTAAGTGATTATAAATGATAAGTTATTTTGAGTGATTAAAAATTTGAATTTTAATTATATATTTTTTTGGATTATGGTTGTAGAGGTGTTGCAGTTAATAACTCTTTTGAATGATAATTTTTATAAAATTGTTTAGACAATAACTTGTTTGAATGTAGTTAAAAATGAGTGATTATTTGAAGGTTAGAAATGAGTAGTTATAAATAAATGATTATTTTGATTGGATAGAAATGAGTGATTATTACAGTTTTGTTTGAATGTGCATCATGAGTGAGTTCACAACCCACACATGATTCAGATCACATCGATATACGATAATCCTTAGTGTTGATACGAGTCTATAAACGAATTTACTAGCTCAATGATAAAACGTTTTGTCTGTCTTATACAAAAACTCTTTTCTACATAGTCACCTTCATGTTTGTAACTCTTGCAAAATGGGTTGTACCAGCCGTGTCAGTTGGACTTAAGCATTGTTGCCTTAATTCATATACTATAGACGCTTTAGATTATTAACTTGGAACTAGATTAACAAGTGTTCATCTAAATAATCAAAGACATATTTCCATAAATTCCACTAATGCGATAAAGACGAATGATTTTGAAATATCAAATGCACAACTAATAAAAATAATAACCTACATATAAATGTTTAGTTCTTTATTTACCAGCACACATGTTTGAAAGGTTGTTAATATTCCTGCATTGGACGAGTTTATTTTCAATGAGGATAAAGTAATTATATTGGCATCAATCTGAAAGCACAAAGGGGATTGTTTTATATTTCCTATAGCTTTATTTGAGTGCGGAGTTATCACACGTCAACAATGAGTTAAACTCACTTGGTGCTTTTATTTGAGAAGATGACCAACATGATTCATAAGTCTGAAATTCCTTCTTTGTGGTCTGTAGGAGATCATGCCTGAACAAAATTTAATTCACACTAAGGCTCTTTTGAATGTCTCTGGTTCAAAATTTATTGTTCTCTCTTTTGTCCCAACATTGTGACGATTCAGTTGTCTTTTAAGTATGAATTGGAACCGTATAGTACCACGAGATAGATCAAAGAACAAGGCATACAAATTATTCTTAAAAAGATGACATTTAAAAGAATTTTTGTAATATTCAAAATAAATAAACGCTTAAAATAACTCCTCATTTCAAAACGCTCTAAAATAAATTTTCATTTTAAAATCCACACATTTTTTTGTGACCACCTATGAGCATTATTAAATATATTATGATATTTAAGTAATAATATTATTCATGTAAAAAATATAATTTCATTGAGTTATTAGATAGTAAATTTTAATATATATTTTTTATCATATATATAAAAATTTTAAAAAGACTTAAAGTTCAATTTTATTAAGTTATTAGATAAAGCAAAATGTAGAACGTTTGTTTATTATTATTATTATTATTATTATTTTAAAGAATTATTTTTTAATAACAAATTACTAAGGATGCGTTTGGCTACGCCGGGAAGGGAAAAGACGTGTTATGTTAGTAAGTATGTGTTTGGGGCGTAGGAAAGAGATAGAATTGTTGAGGAATTATGTGTTTGGGGTGTAAGATTGAAAATGGATAAAAGCAGATGTGACGGAGATTGTTAATTTTATAAAAAAAATGGAGATAATTAATATTAATATTAATTTTTTAATTTTTAATATTTCATGAAATAAAATTTGATAATTAAAAAAAATAATATTTATATATTATATATATATAATTAATGAATAAACTTCTCAAAATGTAATTTTTTTTTAATGATCAAATTATAATTGTTTATATAAATTAAATTTAATATATAATAAATTTTAATACTCAAAAAATTTATTAAAATAATTAAAAATTTTAATTTATAAATCAAGATATTATGAAATAAATTAATTAATTACCATTGTGCATGGAATTAAAGAACCATCTTTCTGAAATTGGTCCATATAATGTACTAAATAGTGCCATCAAAATGCAAAGACAAAACATGAAGTCTAATCTAATTAAACAAACATACGTAAAGAAAGTTTACCACCCTATCCCATTATATTCAAGTACTTTTGTCTCTTCGAAGAACATAGATGCAATAACTACGTGTCATGTGCTCATCAAGCTGAAGAAAGGTCAACACCTTATCTCCATCGCATGCCACCAAATGCACCAAGGCGGCCTGTTCTTCTTCTGAAAAGAATCAAGAGGAAATATTTTCTTAACGGCTTCCTCTCTGTCAGCCGACATCGGCTCATGCCTTTGTACTTGCCAGTTAGCAGCTTTTTCTAATTTTTCTTCAGTCATCTGAATATGCTTTTTCACAGTATTCAATAACTCATGATCCCTTCCTGACCTCTTTCTCTTACTTCCACTACTCATAGATTGATTTCGTACTTGACTGGCCGAGCTCATTTTCACATTGATTGGAGATACATGAATATCAAAATTCATACTAGGTCCCTTTATAGGTATAAAAGGTGATTGAGTCTTAGGAACATAGCAATTAGGAATATATAGGTCTAAAAAATCCTCTGGCATAGGCTGACGACTAGCCTCCATAAAAACTGCAGCTCTGGCTGTTGCACTAGTAGGATTAATATGACTTGACCCGCTAGCTCTATCCTCCCTGAATATGTGGAATAGTGCTTGAAAATGTGAAAATGGTTTGTTCCAATGACCATTTGCATTTGGATGAGTCTGTAAAAAATTAGAACATATTTTGAGTCATGATGACCATTTACAGTTTAAGATTCAAAATCATGCTAAATGTAAAAGGGTATAAAGAAATATATCTTTGCCCATTCATCAAAAGTGTCATTGACCATCAACACAGATCCGATCATCATTCCATCCAAACCCACCCCCTACAGGCCCTAACATCTCCTTGATGCCTTAATATTGTTTTTTAAATGTCATTACCTTACATTCAATGCTAATATTATTTATTGTTGTGTCTAGAAATTTCTGCTGCATGTGAATAAGCAATGTATTAATGTAATTGGGTCTAAATGTACCGTTAGGTGCTGTCAAGTGTTTCGCCTCTAATCCGAGCAAACCGTCTACTAAACAAGCATCCTCAACGGGCGTCCATCAGTGACGTGTAGCTCTGTATCCACCTGAAATTTCACTTTAAATGGAATAACATTATAAATAGCTTTCTTATGCGATATTATTTGAAATTTTAAAATAAGGATTCTAAACATTTTTAATATTCCACAGTAGAGTACAAGACATATAGAATTCCTTTCATTAATAAGTACATGAACAAAATGTTAGATAAAGTGATAAAGTAGTGGATCACCAAGAAGAAAACATTTTCTCAGCGAGCATCTCTCTAAATTGATTCCATTCGTCAGTCACCTCTATAATATCAATATTATCAGGCTCCATATTCTCCCATTGAGAAGCAGTCGAAACTGCATTTTGATCATCGAATTTGTTAGTGAACCTTCTTCCATTTCTCTTATGATCAAGTTATTTATGTAACTTGTAGCTAGTATAATGTATCATTTCGTTTCGATGTCGTAGTGTCTCTTCTTCCTTAATATTCCCTCGTCCCCTTTATTCTACTAAATGCCCTTTCACTTATATTGCGTGTCGAAGAGTGTCTCCTATTATATAGTTCTCTTGACGTTCTAGGGGCATTAGCGGCACCTCTCCAATCAGGCTACGTGATACCTTTCGCCTCGATAGGGTGTCAGAAATCCTTTCGCATTTGCATAGCCAGCATCATATAGATAATAAAATCTTGGTGATCGAAAAAACTGATTTTAAAATGTTTATTATAATGAATTAAGGTTACGATTGAGTTACGGGAGATATTATATTTTATTACCACGAGGAACTTTGAGACCGTCTGGTTGTGACAAAGAATCTCGTAGTACTCGAGAATTAGCTGCTGACCTTTCGAATCCTGCAAATACAAAAATAAACTCTACAGATGGCGAACAAACACTAAGAACATTTGTGGCGAGTTGACCTTTCCTTGTTCGGTATCGTGGTTGGTCGACGATTGGTATTTTCACTTCGATATATGTGCCATCTAATGCACCGAGGCAATTCTTAAAATACTTCCATTGATAATCAGTGCTCGCGCTCGTTATAGGTTATGGTTTTTTTTAATAGCACGTCATGACACGGTAAAACAGATGTCAACACTTCAAGGAAATGTCGTGTAACTGTTTCCCTAGAGCGCGCCTTTTGGGTTCGGACAATCTAATTTTTTACATCGTGTACACAAATGTATAAGAACAATGCAACCATCTCATAAACCCCAACACACTTAGTAGGCCTCTGCCCACCCTTCGTAGTTAGGAGGGCACATAACTTGTTAAATGTTGATATATCCAATCTAGTGAGCTTCTCAATATGATTTATCACTTCTTCCTATCTGATGAAAACAATTCATAGTTCTCATCGTGTGTCCAAATTGATGGTTTTGATTTGAAGTGCGCCTTGAATTTCAGTATCTTCTTTCTTTGTTGACATCTTATTACTTTTGTTTCAAAAGTTCTTTATCAATCTCTGTAACATTAGAAATAACAATCAATTCGTAAAGTTATAATTATTCATTGAATTTGCATTATCACATTAAGCATTATCATAGGTTACAAATGTACTTATTTATTTTATTTTTTTGACAGTAATTTCTTTTTCTTCTGTAGTTGTATAGAGTAATTAATTATTTTCTAAATTTTAATTTTGCGATATATTAACGTAAAAGTATTGTTAAAATTATTTGATTCAGTACTCATTTATAAAGCAGTTTATGCAAATTATAGGTATGAATTTAGTTAAAGAAAATATTGAGAATTATGTTTTAAATTGATTTAAAATTTAAAATATAATCCATAATACACTATTGTATTAAAATATATTAATGAGTAAAATATATTAACAATTTGGCCATGTTGAATTAATTATGTTTAACTATTTATTTCATAATTATGTACTACAAATAAATAATTTAATGTATATTGTCAATTGCTTTGATAATATTTAATATTTGTATCTATAATACAGTAGTGTATTTTAATATATGAATGACTAAAGATACAATTTTAAAATTTAACATTTTGCAATTATTTTATGACAGTAACCTTTTCAATACAATTTCTCTGTATTTATTAAACCAACAAATTTCACAACTAGTCCAACTAACTAATTTCAAACCAATTTGTATGAGAATCAGTTGATTAATATTACGATTTTTTATTGGGTTCTTTATATCCATAGCCATATGGAGAAACTCATTTACATTCCTGCCAAAAAAGCAATTTAATTGCAACTATAT
>JBBMEG010018500.1:0-27578 GCA_037832605.1 Cyclanthera cordifolia | reverse complement strand
GGGGCCTCCCCCCCCCCCCCCCCCCCCCCCCCCCCAAAAAAAAAAAAAAAAAAAAAAAAAAAACTTAAACTCTTCATTGTCCTTAATGAAGGTGAGATAAGTTCCCCCAAACTTGGGTACTTTCTAAGTATGAAGAAATGATGTTTCAAGCTTTCGATATCAATGTTGGATGCATTCTTAGTGTACTATTTTATCTAAGGATTAAGCTAATCGAAGCTTAGAGATAATCTAAATTTTCTTAAGACCAAAAAGTTTCAGCTAGGCTAAATATTTTTTTGTTTGCTCAGAAAGCTTTTAGAATAGTTGAGATAAATGTAAAAATAATTTATCAACAAGTAAATAATGCTCACAACAGTCAAATCTAACAAGTTTCAACTAGTAAATGGTCATGGAATTATCTAAATGTAATATTTAGATCTAAATCATCAACTTTATTTGTAGAAAAACTGAAAAATTCAAAATGTTGAAATGCAATGCAAATGCATAAGGCAATCAGAACTCGATTAGACACAACAAACATAATAAGATAGAAAAGAATGAAGTTACAAAAAACAAATTATATTCAATACTGCAAAAAGATATTAGTAATATATATACAAGTAATGAATAAAAATAAAATCAGGAGTGGTATAGGCACTTCCTTATGAATGGTTGCGACCATCTCCTCTGTTTCTTCTTATTTTTCATTCTTATCATCTTCTTTCAATCCAGATGATATGGTGGACTCCAGCGATGTGTCCAACATCATTGATGCACTAGGTGCATCACCTTTTTTGGTGTAAGATCTGTTTCGCTGAACGATTTTAGGATATTCATACACTGCTCAATGATTTATTGTTCCTCCTGTTGCACCGTTGTCTTCCGATGACTCTGATTGACTATCAAGAATAATCGGTTCAAGAACAAACCATCTGAGCTGGTCATGATGGATGGTTTGGAATGAGATCACATTCATGGGGTTGGAAACACATGGAATGTCCCCCGCATCTGCGTTGCACCACATAGATGGAGTGGCCTCTATGTTACTTCTTCGAATGAGAGGAATATAGAATTCTTCCTCAAACTCTATATTAGGGATGCGATCCTCTCTCCTTGTTGCACTTAATGTACCTTTCTTTCCCTTGGCTTGTGATCTATTGAAGATGCCATTGATTCTTTTGAAAGAATGGGGAAATTTTGAAGAAAATTGATGCTTCAAAGATGAAAAACGCAGAGAATTCGAGAGTATGAATGAGTTGAGTGATAAAAGTTGTATTAGAATCAAATTGGACTCAATTTTGACGTTAAGTAGCAAAAATGCTGAGGATATAACTGTTATAGGTTGCCAACAATAATGTTGGTTGCACTACCATTGCCTCAACTGTTGAATTTCGCATTCATTGGAATTCAAAAATAGAGTTGTTGAGTCAAATAGTCGTTAGTTTGACACATGTCCCTTCTGTTGTAATGGCTAATTCTTCTTGGATTCGAATTTTCAATGTCCTTCTTCAATGCTCCCCGCATTATGTTTCAGTTTATGCTTTACCAATGTGGTCAACCGATGTTGTTCGTATTGCATCAATTTTTTTTAAAAAAAGAAACCTAACTAGCAAAAATAAATAAATGCTAGAATAAAAACAGGAATAAAATGAAGGTAAATAAAATAAAACGGGTCAAATGTAAGATGTTTATGATATGTACTTGTGTTAGAAATGTCATTCGCATTCAATTAGCCTTCATTCGGTGACCAAATATTGGGAGCTACATTCTTTTTGATATCTCCTCTCCTATTGCTTGAGTGTATGACCACCGTTCACCATAAACTTGTTGCCGTTTCTGAATGTCTTGGATCTCAACTACTCCACTATTATCCATATTGATCAACTCTTGATGGTCCTTTCCATTTGGATCTGAGTTTCCCTGGAAATAACTTTAACCTAGAGTTATAGAGAAGAACTTGTTGCCATGACATGAATGTCTTTGGCATTATCTTTTTGTCGTGTCATTTCTTTGTCATATCTTTCTACATCTTTGCATGTTCATAAGTGATTTGTCGATGCTCTTCAAGCTCTAACAATTGTAGTTTTCTACTTGCCCCTACCGGCTCCATATTCAAATTCAGCTTCTTGAGAGCTCAATACGCTTTATATTCTAATTCTAATGGGGGATGACAAGCCTTTCCAAATACTAGTCTGTATGGATACATGCCTAGAGGAGTTTTATACGCAGTCCTTATGTCTAGAGGGTATTATCTAGTCTGGTGGACTAATCTTTCCTCCTATGTCTCACTAATTCCTTTGATTTCTCAATTTGAGATCTCAGTTTGGCCATTTGTCTGAGGATGGTAGTGTGTTGCAATACGATGTTTAATGTTATACCTATGCAATACACTAGTAGTGACAAAATGTGAACCTCCATCACTTATTATGGCTATAGGTATTTCGAAGCGTGTAAACATGTACTTATGGAGAACCATTGTGATAGTCTTTGCATCATTTAGTGGAGTAGAATGGCTTCCATCCATTTAGACACGTAATCAATAACCATGAAGATATACAAGTTGTCATAGGAAAAAGGAAATTGACCTTTGAAATCAATGCCTCATACATCGAAGAGTTCAACTTCGAGTATGTGATTCATTGGCATTTCATCTTGTTTACCAATATTTCCCTTTCTCTGACACTCGTTACATCTCAGAGCAAACTGATGAACGTCTTTAAAATGGTCGTCAAAACAGCCCTGATTTGAAAAATTTTGCATCGTCCTTGCTCCACCAAAATGACCTCCATAAGGTGAAATATGTCATGTTATGAGTATATCTAGCGTTTCATCTTCTCTTACGCATCTTTGTATTATCCCATCATTGCATTATTTTTATAAATACGGTTCATCCCAAAAATAATCCTTAGATTCATAATAAAAACGTTTAACTTGATTCCTTGGAAACTCAGATGGTTTTATACCACTATAGACATAATTTGTTATGTCTGCAAACCATGGTGTTTCAATGACATTGAGCTTTAGCAATTGCTCATTTGGAAAGTTATCATGAATGTCAATGCATGAGGTTTTGCATTCTAATCGCTCAAGACGTGAGAAATGGTCTACGATCAGATTTTCACATCCTTTCTTGTCCTTAATTTCAATGTCAAATTCATGTAGCGATAAAATCCATCGAATTAACCTAGGTTTGGAATCCGATTTAGTCAAAAGATATTCGATTATTGCATGGTCTGTAAAAATAGTTATTTTAGATCCAACTAAGTATGATCTAAATTTCTCCAACACGAACACCACTGCCAACAGTTACTTCTCTGCGGTGGTATAATTAATTTCAGCCTCGTTTCATTTCTTGCTCGCATAAAAGATCCGTTGAATCAACTTTTCCTTTCTCTACCATGAAATTGCACATACCGCATAATCACTAGCATCGCACATAAGCTCAAAGAGTTTTGTCCAATCGGGTGTAATTATAATGGGGGTGCAGTTATAAGAGCTCTTTTCAAGATATTGAATGCCCTTAAGCATTCTTCAAATAAGATAAAAGGTTAGCTGACTTGAAGAAGTCTGCAAGGGTTAAGAGATTTTTGGGAAAATCCTTTATGTAACGCTATAAAACCCAGTGTGGCCTAGAAAACTATGAATTCTTTTAACCGTACTAGAAGGTTCTAACATTTCAATACATTCAACTTAAGATTTGTCAACCTTCATTCCTAGTTTAGAAATCTGATGCCCTAAGACAACACATTCACTCACCATAAAATGACATTTTTCTCAATTTAGAACTAGGTGAGTTTCTTCACATATTTTTAGCATTTGTCCTAGATTTTTCAAGCAATTATTGAAGAAATTCCCAAATACTATGAAACCGTCCCATAAAAACTTTCATAATGTCCTCTATCATGTCAGAGAATATCGTCATCATAGATCATTGAAATGTGGCTGGAGCATTGCAAAGTCCATAAGGACATGTGAAAGTTATCTTCTCTGGATACTTAGGATTTATCGTAATTTGGTTGTACTCTAAGTACCTATGAAGAAAAACAGTAGTATTCTTGACCAGCAATGTGATCCAACATTTGATCAATATATGGTAGAGAGAAGTGGTCTATCTTGGTGGCTTTGTTCAACTTGCTTTAGTCCATACAGACTCGTCATCCTATTATTGTCGTTGTAGAGATCAAATCATTTTTCCATTCTAAACAATTGTCATAGCACATTTCTTATGTACGATTGGATAGGGCTAACCTAATTTGTAACAACCCAATATTTCCTATTGGTTAAAATTGGATTTTCCAAGACTTTAATGGTTTTAAAAGTTCCATTTTGTTATAAATTATTAATGGTGAAAATTATTAAGGGTTTGGTTATAAATTCGTTTTATGAACTCTCTAAATTCAAATAATTATAAATAGAAAGAGTTAGCTATTTAAATAGGTTAATAACTCATTTTGAGGTAAATTGGATTGCTGGGGTGGAAGTATTATGTAAATGTATGTACAAGTGAACTATTAAAGCAAATTATCAAGTTTTGGGTTTAACCTCAATCCAAACATTCATCCTTGCAAACACACTTTCCATAACCACTTGAAATAAACAATTTTCTTGCCTTACACATTGATTTGACATAATCCTATCAAAATGTTATTTCTCTCTCTTCTTCCTTTGGTTTACGAGCTGCACTATTTATCATCTCCCTCTTGGAGATTTTGACTAAACAACACCAAGCTTCTCCATGGTTGCCGGAAATTGAAGTCGTCATGGCTGTTGACGCCTAAGGCCACCACCGTTGATGCTTGAAGCACGCCACAGAGACATGTTCAATCGTTGTTGGTCGGATATCTCGTCGGATCCACCCCTAGGTAAGCATCTTGTAGTTTATTAAAACTCCATGATAAAAACTAAGAGATCCATGAAGGTTGTATTGAATAGTTAAGTTGTTAAATCTTATAGCTGTGTCAACCTTTTTATTTCTATGGAAAAGGTTTAGGTTAAGCTTGTCAAAGAGAAAGTATTGTCATAAAATCATGTGGGTTTTATTTTTTTGAAAAGTTAAAGTATGTTAACTCATTTTAATGGAAGGGTTTCATGTTAATCTTAGTAAAAGAAAAATTAGTATAATAATAATAATAAAAAAATAAGAGAAAATTTGTTGAAACACCATTGTTGGGAACCTTGAAAACTTGGTGTTGTGTTTAGAAAAAAAAAAGAAAGAGAAAAGCCAATTGAAGAAGATGACTAAGTGGGCCCCATGTGGTTTAAAGGAGAGAGAGAATTATAAATAAATGTATTTTGATGGATGTGACTCTTTAAGAAAGTATAATGTTGTTTATTTAAAATTGACACATTAATGAGAAACCTTGAGTAGTTTGAAGTGTTCATAAAAATACTTGAGCATGTAAGACCTCTTTGACTGTTTGACCAGATTTGACCATCTTTGACCAATCAACCAAGTTGATCGAGTCACGGGTCCTGAAATCACATTTTTTTCAAAGTTAGATAGTTTTGACATTATGAACCCAATTTGATAGTTTAAGGTGCTAGTTTTGACCCGTTAATTTGTTAGGCCTCGTTAGTGAGCTAGCCTTCGTTGATCATTGATTTTAAGCTTAAGAGCTTGCTTGTGGGATTGAGTAGGGTAAGGGAACATATCCTCAACTCGAACCCTATGGTTTAATACGTGGATGTACTGAAATGTGATGTCATGTATAGTGTTTGTTGCTTGTTTGATGTTTGTCATATTATATGATGACCGACCTATTCATGATTATTTGAGATAGAATTGAATAGATAGATTACATCTGGTTATGTGTTTTGTGATGATGTATTGATACTTGTTGATATTCATATTATATGATGGTCTGTTTGATGTTATTGAATCGTTGTAAAACATGTAAGGTGCATGACAGGCCGAGATGTTCCATAGGGAACTAGCCTACATCGCCATCCATCGAGAATCTAATTGCTGTGTAATTCAGTTAATCATATTTATGGTACGTATATTGACACCGTCGTCCTATTAAGGATAAGACTCATTTATGGTGCGTGAAATAACACCGTCATCCCATAGAAGACAAGCCTCATTTATGGTGCGTGTATTGACACCGTCGTCCCATTGGGGACATGGCTCGTGTATGGTGCCTTTATTGACACCATTGTCCCATAGAGGACAAGTCTCATTTACGGTGTTTGTATTGACACCACCGTCTCATAGGGGACAAGACTCGTATATGGTGAATGTATTAACATCATCGTCCCATTGGGGACAAGACTTGTTAGGGTGAGTGTATTGGCACCACCATCTCATAAGAGACAATGATTAGCATGTATAATTTTACAAAAGCTTGGGTCTACGTACCCTTTGATTCATATATTATTGAGAATGATGTTACATTTGTTATTGTTGATATCATATTGTGGATATATTCATGTCTGATCCCGGGTTGGGGATCGTTACTGAGTTTTCATGAACTCGCCCTTTTCATTGTGAAATCCCACAAGTATGACAGGTCTGTAACGGGATGGATGATTAAGCTGGATTTGACCATAGGCAACGCTGTACTCTTTATAGTTTTATTTTACTTATGTTTCTTCAGCATATTTTCAGAGCATGTGTTGTTCCTTTCGGTATTTAAAGGATGCTTCATTGTTTTGGATTTTACTCGGGTACCTTTAAACTATTTCAAGAGCTTTTGAAATTAATGATAATTGATTCATTTATTTAAATAATCTATTTTACGAACATGCCCACGTCATCTAAGTGTTGAAAATTCATGCATTGGGTAAAAGACCTAGGTTTAGATACATAGTTTGGGTCGGGTCTTTACATAATTGTTGTTCGCAATTGGATAGATGACTCACGCATCCAACCACTTAATGATTTCTTTCTTTACAAATTTCTTCATTGCATGATTTAATCTTCTTTGTTGCTCCACCGACCTATCTATTCCATCTTCCATGTTTATCTTATGCATGCAGAAAGATGGGCTAATGGCTTCAATGTCTGCAAATGTCCATCTTATTGCTTTCTTGTGTTGTTGAAATAAGTCTAGCACCAACTTCTTGTTTTCAGGTTCTAAAGCAAAGGAAATGATAACTAGTAGAGTTTTCTTCTTTCCCAAGTAAGCATATTTTAAGTGCTCAGGGAGTGGTTTCAACTCCAAAATAGGTGGTTCAATAATAGATGCTTTCATGGGAGGACTCTTTCTCTCTCCTAAACTTAAAGCGTCAAAACGACTGAAACTAGAAAGTGCTTCACAAGTTTCCACTTTGTCCTCTTCGAATATAGAGTACATTGATTATGCATATTTCCAATGCGAAGAAAATTTAGTCAATTTCTCATTTACAACTTCTTCAACTTTCTCTTCACTTGAACTTAACATTAAACAACTTTCAAACTCAGCAGGGTACTTTAATGAATCAAAAATATTAAACTACACATGTTCATCATTCATTCTCATAGTAATAATGCCCTCGTAAACATCCATTAAAGCCTAGGATGATGGGGACATTCTCATCAGCTTCATAATCTAAGACTATGAAGTCTGCAAGAAATATGAAGTCCCGAGAGAGATAAAGTTGGAACTTTTCAAGCAGTTTTGGACTTATATAAAAGGAAAAAGAGCATTCATCATGTCATTATTCAGTAATCAGCAACCATCATCACTTTTTCTCTCACTTTTTATCTAAATTATGACCCAGAGGAGCAGTAGCTGTAGGCGTCGACAACCATCGTAGGATTCAACACCGTTACCCCTTATCAGACCTTGTCACCTCGAAATTTTCCGACCATCGCTTTTCTCCACTAAGTTGCAACTACGTATTGAGTCTCGAGCTGCTCTATTCTTCGTCCAGCTCGCGACAAATCAGTGTTCGCATTTGTTTCACGTTGAGAGTGCCTACAACTCTCGATTTGACAACACCCATACCAAGTCGCTGACATGTCAACTTTTATCGGTTACCACTCTCAGCTTGTCCAGCCATTCTAAAGTTACCACCTTTTGTTGCCTATTGGTGCCCACGTATGAGGAGTTTCAGCCAACCTGACCCTATCTTGGAGTACTCGAACTTGATGCACTATCAACCACTTATCTGTGTCTTCCAAACCAAGCTACTCTCATTCATCGCTCGCCACGTTGCTCGAACCTGCAGTTTTGGTCCCTTATGCATGCGATTCACGCATCGGTGTGTTTTAACCACGAGCCACTGTCGTCCACCGAAGAAAAGTTTCAGGTAGCCTATTATGGGTATTTTCGACGTTCTAAGTTCAATTTTGGTGGGTTTAGGTTCTAAATTTAACTCCTTTATGCTATTTTGGTTAATGTTTTTTGGGGAAACCTCCAAGAGCTACAGTTCAATTCCTAGGCTGAGTTTAGTGCATTTTGGCCAAGGTAATGGACCTGTTACCCTAGCGAGTTAAATTAGTTGTTACACCTCTGTTTCCTAATGAATTGGTTGAATGATGTTAATTTGCATGTTTGATACCCCCGATTGACTCGTATGCTTACTGAGTTGTATTGAGAATTCATGTTAGATAAACCTAATAAGTGTTATAGATGTTATTCTAAATGCGAGCACGCTATATTATAATGCTTGTTTAGTATGTTTCAGTGTGATGCTTTACTTTAATGTAATGCTAAAAGACCTGACAGGTAATCTATTTACACGTGATACCCTGACAGCTATATTTATACCATATATGACTTAAAAGGTAATTATTCTTAATGATACCTATGCATAATACGTACTCTATTATAAGACTTGATCGGTAATCGCCATGTGGTACCAAGCACAATATCTACTACATTATCTGACCTGGTAGGTAATCTCGACTTCAATGATATCTAGGCACATTATCTTATCATAGGTCCTGGTAGGTCATCCTAGTATATGGGATACACAAGCAATCTATCATGTATAACTGTAAGACCAGGTAGGTAAAAACCTCTAAAGGGTTATCGTCGACAATACTATGTTTGACTACTTCTTCTCTATGATGTGTTGTTATCGTTAATGATCTTATTCATGCTTACATTGATTCCAAGCTAGGGATCCTTACTGAGTTTAAGTAACTCACCATTTTCTTGTGTGGACTTCCATAGGTACACACAAGCTTTACATGGATAGCTGATCTGGAGCTAGGAAGACCATGGACTTATCATTCTTGCATCATTTCATTTGGCCCTTTATGATTTATAGGTGGTTGTTTACTTTATTTATCGGTTTTATGATTTAAAACTGGATACCCTGTTTTTACCTGATATTCATGAACTTATTATGATTTCCATTTTAATAAACGTCATATTCAACATGTCTCAGCAATTAAAGGTGGATTTACTCGTGCATCTAGAGTAAAGGCCTGGATGTGACCCTAGTCTAGGTTGAGCTTTACACGGCTCAACCTAAGTCCAATCTTAGGGGGCCAACCAAAGAGGCTAGAACCCTCGAGGGTCGGCTAAAAGGAAGTTCAACCTCTAAAGGGTCATCAAAGGAGGTCGAAGTCCCCCCGAGGATCGGTCATAGAGGTTAAGACCTCCTAAGAATTGGCTGAGTCTATATAACACTTAGGATCGCTACACCTACAAAGTGTAGCATCCAAGAATTATATCGAGAAGGCCAAACCCCTAAAGGGTCGGTCATGGAGGTTAGGACCCCCGAGGGTCAACCGAGTCCAAGTAACCTTCAAGACCAATATACCTCCAAGTTGTAACGATCAGGAGTTACACCGGTAGTTACTCCAGCTTAATGGTCAACATTAGAAACGGCTGGCAATTAAACCATCATTAAATAAGTTGCAGCGGTTACAACTCTAACTACTATAAAAGGGTAAAAACTGCTCATTTCAAGGCAAGTTGAAACAAGATGAGTTAAGCAAATTGACTGTGAGCTATTGTTAAAGTTCTCTCTAAAATACTCTCCAAAGACCTTTCTAACTTAGCATCGAAGGCTCGTGACTCACACCACACCAGTGTCCCTAATTTTTTTTCTTTCAAGTATCTCGTTCTTGGTAAAACAATTATTTACCATTTATCCCGAAGGACCATTGTTTGGTAACAGTAGGGAGAATAATTGTTTGTGTTGAAGGTGAAATGAAATGATTTTGGAGAGAAATGATTAATTGTGTTCGAGGTTGAAATGAATGATAATGAAGAAAAATAAAATAATGGGTATGATGTGAGTGAAAAATAGTTCTTGGGAGAACAACAAGTTATTATAGGAAGAATAGAAAGTAGTTAGAGAAAGAATAAAAAGTTAATTATGGAAAACATGATTATGAGAGAAATGATTCTCGGTAGCCTAAACACCAAAAATTATTCCTATTCCTATTCTTCCCCTCCATTCTTGGTGGCCCAAACACACTCTTAAGGAGATAAAATTGGATGCACAAAGGTTTTCTTTGCGGTTATCAATCTTATTGGATTATGGTCAAAGTACCTCGATTGTTAAAATTTTAGAAGATAAGGATGTAGATTGGTTCCTAATTTTAGTTAAGGATAATAGTTCAAAATATCAATTAGTGGTTGATATTAAGGATTTTTGTTTAGACGAGACATCTAGTATTGATGTTAGAAATTCAAAATTTGTTGGTGTTTTCCTCAATAGTAGATGACGATGACTATGACGAGGATGATGATGTTGGTTTTGATGTCATTACAAATATTCGATTTGATTATATTGTTTTTAATATAAAAGATGTATTTTCTAGTAAGGATGTATTTTGTAGTCGTTTTAACAAATTGATTAAAGGCTATCAACATGACTAGTGATTGAAGACTATCAATTGAATTATTGATTGAAGGCTATCATTAAACTGATTGAAGGCTATCGGTGAACTTGTAGAAATGAGAGTGATAGACTGAAGATAAAAATGACAGAAATGAGATTGGTAGACGCGAAAGCATTTTAGTCTTTCTACCTAGACGAGACTTTTTTGTGTGTTATACATGTAATTACTTTAAAATTGTGCTATTCACGGTATTTCTTTAATTTTTGTTGCTATACATGACAAAATCTCTTTATATTAACTATTGAAAAATTAATTTAAAATTGAGTGAATTTAATTAACAACGATAAATTAGGGAATAAGAATTTTTTTTAAGGAATAGATCCACGGGAAACCCGATCCTTGCAAACTTTAATGATTAATTTTGCTAGGATGATGATTAAAATCGATAGCGAGAATTGGAACAGTAATGTCATCATCATCCTCACCTCGCCTCATCGACATCACTAATTGCATGATCATATGGAAACATAGTTGGATTAGTTGTCTTATAGTTGTTGGGTTTTATTAATTATTTCAGAATAATTATACATGTCATTATTGAGCATAGATGACTTAATACTTACATTCGTTAAATTATTTTTCAGTTTCTAACAAAGTTCTAGAATTCTTATGTGTGAAAAATAGATTTAGATTGTTCAGAGATTATTGAAATAATTATGTTTTCGTTTTTATCGTATTTATGAATTTAAAACTGTGTTTGAAGAGCATAACTAGTAAGAATTCTGTTAGAGTTATATTAGAGAGTTAGATTCTTACAATAAGATTCCGAGAATTCATATCTAGATGAGTCCAAATGTTATAATTGACTTTTACCCCTAAGATATTTCATAAAATGATTTGGTCACTCTTCATAATATTGCCACTAAACATGATAGCAAATTTTATCAAAATTAACAATTGGCTTTCTCATCAAGGGGATTCCTTAAGTTCTAGATAACCTTCAATGTCAGCTCTGTCCAGGCACATCCTAGTTCCATCTTGATCTTCATGTTTTAGTCCATTTGAATCGAACGCCAGAGAAATCTATATCAATGAGCAAGCACTCATTTATGGCTCGTTCATGCCATACTTGCTTGTAAGCAACCCAAAGATTTGCTCATTCTAAAGTCTTTTCCAATGATCCACTTCAATATGTGAAGCATTTCAACGACTCCCTTCATTTGACTTGAATCGAATTCCTGTAGAACTCGATAAACCTCCACCACTTAGTATGCTATTTGACAAAACATTGATATGCTTATGAGAAAAGTAACTGATTTATGTTCAAATGAGAGTTCCGAAAAAGCATAAGGCTTCCACTATTCTTAATGCTCGGGGCAAAAAGAGTCGTCCACTTTTAACTCCTATCTTTAATTTATCAACCAACTTACTACCAGGTTCCATCACAAAATTCAATCGAGGATAACAACTATGCATTTCGTGACAAACTGCTCTCATCCTTCGAAGATTGCCTAACCCCGAGCATTCTAACAATTCTCTATTATACTAAAAAAATTTATCAGAGTAATTTTGATAAGAAAATCAACTAAAATTTTATTACATAGACGTATTTTAATAATAAGAGTTGTAAATTAGAATTAAACATTTTAAACTTGAGCAAAAAAGTGATATTTAAAACACATGGTTAGTAACTCAGTGCATCAAAGCAGCCATGAATTCAAATTTTCTACCTCATTGTGCCATATGTATGCTTGATTAAAACTATTGATTTGATTGAATTATGTAATATTTGATTTTTTTCTAAAATTGTGAAATCATAACAATTCTTTCATTTTTTTATTAATGAAAAATCCCATATTTAAAAACTAAAATATATTATTAGTTTATTTATTGAGATGGAAAACCGTAAATACCAATAACTATATAATTCCTACCGCTGCCGTCGTTAAGTAAACGCCACGCGGTTGAAATTGTCTTCTGTTCACTGTTTGGCGATTTAGGGCAAAATCGGTAGATCAACTCAATTTCATTTCTTCATCACCATTTATCTGTTTCTGAGCAAAATCAGAGCTCTAATTCAACTTTTCTCTGTCTCTCTCTCTCTCTCATCAGCATTCCGTTAAGAGTGCTGGATTCAGTCCATCTCCGTCGTCGGTCGGCGAATCAACCCGTCCAACTGCGGTGGCTCCCAATCTGTAATCTCTCATTCTCTTTCTTCATCGGGTGTGTAGTGTCAATTGTTACCATTATTGGGTCGATCAAGGCTGTTGGTTTTCAAATAAGCAGTATATTGAATTATCACTCGCCCCCCTCTCTGTCCCTCGTGATCTCATTTCTTCAGTCTTTAAAATTCAGTCAATGTCTCTCGATTAAGGTTTGTTCTCCTGATCTATCTGAAGTTTTTTAGAATTAAGTTCAGTTTAATGGGCATGGGTGCTAGTAGGCGTGCTAGTTGGCGGTGATTTATCATTTTGTCGGCATTTGAATGTTGTTTTCTGAGATTTCTGATGTGGGGTATGGTTTTTGGTTGCTGGTATACATTTTTTATTGTTAATGGGTTTAGTCGAGGCAATCAGTTTTAATTTGTTTATGTTTTGAGTTTGCTGTGAATGTATTGCGCTCAGTCTTGCTTTCCCTCCCTTTCTGGTAGGTCATTATCTACGCTAATCTGCTGTAATTTGAGAATTTATGACATTTACAGAGTATTATTATTATTTTAATATCCGTAGTTCCAACACAACGTTTGGCTGTTAAAATATTTGTTGATTTTATCCTTAGGTTTGACCCCATTAACCAATCATGGGTTAGCTTAGTGGGCTTGTGAACAAAAAATGTTATGGGTTTAATTCAATGTGGCCACATACTTATGAATTAATTTTTTATGGATTTTGTCACAACCAAATGTTGTAGTGTGTAGGGTTAGGTGGTTTATCTCGTAAGAATAGTCGAGATGCACTTATGCTTGTTCAAACACTCATCGATACAAAAAATGAAAGAAAGAAAAAGTATGATCACATTAGAAAAATTCCTTTTGCCGAAGAGGCATTTGATTTTTGTAGCTTCCTTAAATGGTTCAAAGGTTCACCCTTTGTAATTTTAATTTTAGACATGAGATTAGTATCTCAAATTAGTTCTACGGTGCTCTTGCAGAACACATATGCTTCTCAAAGGGAGAGAACGTTGTCATAAGATAACAACTTCACCCTTTCAGCTTGATTTCAAGAATTAGTTGAATGACTCGAGTTGCTTTTTACCAATTACCTGCTTGCTTTTTTTAGGTAAAGGCTTGAAATGGGATTTTTGTATGGCTTGCCAGTCCCTCAAACTGCCATATTGGCTTAATTCATTTTAGGAATTTTGTTAGGGTGAGTATTCTGCTGTTTTTCTTTAGTTTGTTGTTATTGTTACCGAACAATTTGGTTGTCTTGTCCTCTCTGTTTGATTTCAACAATCAGTTTAATGACTTAAGGTGTGCTTTAACGATTACCTGCTTGGTTTTTTCTAGGTAAAGGCTTGAAATGGGAATTTTTGATGGTTTGCCAGTTCCTCCCGAGAAAGCTGTGAGTTCCCCCCTTTTAGACGATAATTTTAATATAGTTTCTTGGTGTGATATTTGTTAGTAGTTCTTACAATAGTTTCTTGTGTTATATGAGTATGGTTCTTCATTCCTTCCGTGAATTGTTATAAATATCCATCAATTTATATTTTTGTTTTTCTATGACTAAAAAAGGAAAAGTTATTTAATGCGAACATGTATAATATTGTATTGGTGTACAAAAGGATATTTGGAGCTTTAAAATTTGAGTAGTAGCTTCTAGCAAACCGGCCTTGAAAATCATAAAGAACTTAGAGGGAATCATAAAGTTCTTAGATGGAATGAGTTCAATCTATGATGGCTTTATACTAAGGAGTCAACTTCCTTGTTTCCTTGGAAACAAAGTGTAGTAGGGTCAGTTGTCCAATGAGACAAGTCGAGACGCATGTAAGTTAACTCGGACTCTCACAAATATATTAAAAGCTTGTAGCAAGTTCCCTTCTTCTTTGTGCATCGGAGTTCATTGCCCTAGTCTTTATTACTTTTGTGGTTGTTGTATTAGTTGAGATAATTTTATTTAAACCTCATAGATTTTTGTTTTTTACATTCCTTCAGGAATTTGTATCTTCAAGCATGTCCATTTCATTAGTAGTATTTTTCTTTATTTTTGACCAATACTTGAAAATTTATACTTCATAATTGATTAAAAGAACAAAACAGCACAGCTTATAAGAAAAGTAAAATCATCCCAATATAAATAAATTTCTAATGAGGAAAAATTAACAAAATACTTGGAGAGAACACACCTAGAAGAGACTTTTATAGGGCTGAATCTAACCGATGGAACCAAGGAAGACACTTATTCTCAAAGACCTTTGAATTCCTCTCCTTCTCAAAGACCCTTGTATCTGTTATTGTAAGTAGGTCTTGTTTTATGTGGGCTCTTCCATTTGGTGTATTCTTTCTTTTATTTCTTTTGTGTTACTGTCATTCCGAGTAAAGAAAAACACTAGACATGCCTATTTGACACTTCCTGAACATTAACTACCCAACTGATGGAAATTTTCTAATTTCCTAGCTATCCTTGTGCTAAAATGAGAATTTGTTTTTCCTTGAAGTGTGGACAATGACAGGCGAATCCAATTTTTTTCTCATTTATATTTATTGATCAGAGCAATTTTTGTGAAATATCAAACATCAAAAATTGACCTTTTCCTACAGGTCATGTATACATTATCTTTATATTTGTGTATTTATGTTAAATGCAGTATTTGAAAGATGAACTTTCTAGAGTAGATGAGAGTTGGGCTACTGCACGGTTTGACTCACTTCCACATGTTGTTCATATTCTAACGTCTAAAGATCGTGAAGGGGAAGCACAAGTTTTAAAGGAGCAGAGCGATGTTATTGAGGAAGTTGTGGATGAAGTGGTGCATGCTTTTCACAGTGGTTTCAACAAAGCCATTCAAAATTACTCCCAGGTTCATTTATATTTTTTTACCTGCATGCTCCCACTACTCCTTGATTAGGGATTCTAGTGTTCTATTGTCCTTCCAATTGGTTGATAATCTTGAGCCATTTTCTTTTAGCTGAACCCATCATCAGTCTTAGAGATTTTCTTGGCCTAATATGTATCACATTTTATTTATTAAAAAATATCTGGAAGGGTGATTTAAGATTCTCCAGATTTTGTATTTATTTTAGCTGAGTAATGACGCAGGATTGACGGGCATAGACTTAAATTTTTTTAATAAAATTTAATTGATTTTTCTCTAGATATTGCGGCTATTTAGTGAGTCTGCCGAAAGTATAGCAGTTTTGAAGGTTGATTTAGCCGATACAAAAAGAAGTTTCAGTGCTCGCAATAAGCAGTTGCATCAGCTATGGTATCGTTCGGTTACATTGCGTCACATAATATCCCTTCTAGATCAAATTGAGGGCATTGCAAAGGTATGCCTCCTTTAGTTTTCTGGTTCCAAATGTTTACATCACAAACAACTGTTATCTGAAATCTGTAAACAGTTGAAAACTGATTTCTAAACGTGATCTTATGTCATAAACGATAATTTTCTACCTTGGAAGGCCTATTCTTTAAAAAAAGTGTTCAATTTTAGTGGAAAACTGTTGTCATTCATCCTCAATAGCTGTGGAGGCATGATATTCATCTGAAACACATCTTAGGTTCTAGGCGGTTATCTGAACTCTGTAAATAGTGGAAAACCGACCTTGGAAGGTCTTCTATTTAAAAAAATGTTCAGCTTTAATGGAAAACTGTCTACATTCATTCTCAATAGCTATGAACAGATATAATATTCATCTAAAACATTTCTCAGGTTCCTGGGCGGATTGAAAAACTGATTGAAGAAAAACAATTTTATGCAGCAGTTCAGCTCCATGTCCAATCTGTATTAATGCTTGAGCGAGAAGGGCTTCAAACTGTAAGTTAATTTCACAACCTTATTTTTTTTTGATACGAAACCTTTCATTGATTCATGAAATTACACTATAGGATATATATTACCAAAGATCGAATAATGGATCTCTAGTACTTAAACAATCATAGCTATATGAATGAAAAGAGGGATAAGTTTACACTAGTATATAACATGAAGTGTAATGGTGTAAAAAAGCAGTAATTATTAGAAATTGTGGGCATCTATCTCAAAACCAATTGACTATAAGAGGAGTAGCCCACCTATCTTATAAGTTGCGAGGAGGTCTCCTCACTTTTTAATGTGGGATCCTGTACACGTCCCATCAAGATGGTGCCTCTTTGGGTTCACCAATCTTGAATCGGATCCTAATTTCATTTTTATTGGACTGAATACCCATTTGGGCTCGATGAGCTCTGATACTATATTAGAAAGTGTGGGCATCCATTCTTAACTCTATACTACTAGCAACCGACCTCTTGAGGTTCCTGGGTTTGGTGGACTTCTTCTCTGGTCGTCTTTGCGTCTCTCAGTAGCTCCGCCATCTCTTAGTAGCTCTGTCGTCCCTTCTTCGTTCTCTTTCTTCTCCGTCTCCTTTTCTTGCCTAGTCGCCATCTACATTGCGTTCCCTCTCTAAGTGTTTCTTCTGAGTTCGTGTCTTCTGTAAGTTTTTTGTCTTCTTTGTCTCCCTCTCTTGCTTTGTCGATCAAGTCTGTCTTCCTTTTCTTTGGTTCTTCCTCCCTCGTTTTTTTGGTTGAGTGTCTCTCGTCGTCATCTTCCTTACATTCTCTCTCGTATTCGTCCGAGTCTGTGGTCTGCTAGTGTCTTTCGAGTTTTGTGGTGTTCTCTCTTTGTCCGTGTGTCTTCGAATCTTCCTTGTCTTTCTTCGTCCGTGTTTTTTTTTTTCACAATATGGTTTTGAGCTTGATTTGTTTTGTCTTCATCAATGTTGGTTCTCTCGGTTTATTTATTTAATTTTACTTTTCTATTTTTTTCTCTTCTTTTCTGTGTCTTCTTTTAGAAGGCTTCCTTCTCTTTCTCTGGGTTGCTGGTTTTATCTTTTAATTCCTTCTTGATGGAAATCGTTAAAAGCTCTATTCTTGGCGATCCTTTTTGTATTCGGCAAGAGGACTCTCTCTTTTGGATTGAAGATTCCTTATTCTCCAAATCCATTCCTCTTTCCCTTGCACCCTTCGGTTGGTTTGAAACATCCGTTGGCATTCCCATTAAACTTTCCATCAAGAATTTCTTTCGTGAATCTTTCTCTAATGCCTTTGGAATCCTAAGCTTGAGTAAGTTGCACTCTTCTTGTGGCATGCTTGGTCATTGTGTTGTTTGACCTCGGAAAAGGGGGAGACATTTTATCCACATCCCTTTCGGTGATGGAAACCAAGGTCTCAAAGCTTTCTGGGAGTTGCTTTCTATTTCCTCTCCTCTTCTTCTCTCCCCCAATCCTCCCCATCCAAGTGTTCCCTTAACTTAGTTTCGAATCTTGTCCCCTCTGATCCTCTTGTTATTGCACCCATGATTCATTCCTCTTCTCTCGTATAAAATCTTTACATTTTCATTATATTAGAAGAAGCAAATCTACCCCATTTCTTGTTCGAAACCTTGTCTTGAATCTAGATTGCATCAAAACCCATTACTCCTCCCTCATATTCAACCGTCCTTCCTTTCCTTCAGGTTCCCCTCGTCTTCCTTCTTTCTCTCCCCACTCCTTTCCTTTCAAGCCTACCCTTCTCTCGTCTAGTTCTCAAAGTTTCATGATTCATGGAGTTGTTATACATCATAATTCGTTCGTTGCTTTGTCTCCCTTTAAGGCTTTAGACCTCCCCTCTCATCTTGACTTTGAGTCAGACATGAATAATGATTTTAGCACTAGCAGTATTGACCATCAGCCGATCATATATACGATGTTATCTCCCTTGCTCAAGAGGATTTTATTTCCCCTTCTGATCTTCATCAACTAGCTTTGCCTCCCTTAGATGATCACCAAGGTTCTTGAAATTCCAGATAAGTTTATTAACATCATTGTTGCTCGTGGATTCCAATCAAAGGAATGTCGTGGATCAGCCGTATGCTCAACTAGTTGAAGTTTTAGATAATATTTGTGGGACGAGCGACGAGCCAACTTTGTCTAGTATTGGTCTGTAGTAGCGCATTTGTTGATGAATCGTCGTGTTTCTTCTTAGTCTTACGCTTTCTTGTGCTTATATTGCTGTTGCTTTCATAGCTGCACTGGGTCATTGAAGATTAAAGCTTGAAGACTTTCCGATTTATTGTTCTCTTTCTCTTTTTGTTTTGGCATGTTTTAGACACTTCAGATTATTGTTGTATTTCAAATACATTGCTCTTCTTTTAAATAGTTCTCTTGTTAAGGCTTGGTCGTGTAGTTTCTTTTGCATTTTTTATTTTCCTCCTTTTCTATTTGAGTCTTGTATCCGAAGCTTTTGCTTCCTTTCATCATCTCAATGAAAAGCTTGTTTCCTATTAAAAAAAAAGTGTGGGCATCCATCTCAAAACCAGTCGGTTATGAGAGGAGTAACTCACCTATCTTTTAAGTTGTTGGGAGGTCTCCTCACTTTTTAATGTGGGATCCTCAACAACTATATGATGATGTCTTATCTTGAAAGATCTTCTTATTACGTTCATTCCATGAATTCCAACAATAAGCCCCAATAAAATGCTCCCACAACATCTTCTTCTCATTTTGAAAAGGGTGGCCGAGGAAAGCCCTAGTAACGAGAGATTATTTTCACAACTTTAACTGCCAACTTTTCTAGTGCTGACAGACGTTTATATATATCAGTTCTTTTTTGGTATGACTATTGTTCCATTTTTGGTAGGGAGAGATGGAAGGAATGAAAAGAAAGAGAAAAGGGGAGGAGATAGTGGGTGAATTGAGTTAATTTCCTTCACTTTATGAAAGGTGAAGGGTTAGAGGATAGTATCATGATTTGAAAATCTGAACCTAGGATTTAATAGAGTTTTTACTAATTTCATCTAGCCCCTGTAAGTTCTATTTGAACTTAATGATCTTAGAAGTCTCCTTTTTGATTTCTTACAGACAACATATAGTTGTTATTCTTAGTACTGGATGCTTTTCCTGTATTATCGTGGATAAACTGTGATGACACCAATTCACATGTAGGTTGGTGCACTTCAAGATGTGCGGTCAGAGTTGACGAAATTGCGGGGAGTTATTTTTTATAAAGTTTTGGAGGATTTGCATGCCCATCTTTACAATAAGGGTGATTACAGGTATTTGATTTCTTCTTCTTCTCTTTTTGTTGGTTTGACGTCAACTTATTTTACTCCACTAACATTGCCTTTTGACTTGCTATAGTTTAGTTGCAAACTGAAACATGACATTATTACCGATTGATCATCTTTTTTATTCTGTTCTTTCTTGAACCCTTACGGGGGTTTGTTTAAATATGTAGTTTTTTTAAGGCCATTGCTTTCCTTGCCATGGTGAGAGGTTATGCAACAGGAGGTATTGCGCCTCTAAGAAAAGTCAAGGCGAGCCCCTTCAATGAGGCTCGCCTTTCCTTGCAATTTTGCACCAGGCATTGCCTTTGTCTTAGCGAAGGCATGCACCTTGTTCATTGTCTTGTTAATTGTTTTTTAAGAAGCCCAACAACCATGCAAACATCTTTGGCGCTGTATTTGTTTAATATATGTTTACTTGTTTAATTTTTTTTAGTTATTTGTGATAGAATCTTAGTCTTTTTTTTACGGAATCTTAGTCTTTTTTTTACTTTTGGTTACCTTTAATTTTTTTTTCAATAAGAGTTTAGATTGTATTGTATATCTAATATTGACATAATTTGTACGATTTATAGTTCTTTAATTTTTTCTTTTTAGTATTATTCTCTCTAAGGATTTGAAACTTTACAGGAATAAGAATATGTTTTTTATATCAATTTTATGTTTTAAATATAATATTTAATTATACATTTATATATTACATCCAGCCACACTCTGGCTTTGCCTTTTTGTCTCCTCTTTCCTTATCTCCTTACCAACAAAAATCCCAAAGCTAATTTGCAATCCAAAAGAATCCAAGCTGATAATTAAAATAGCCAATTAACAGACTAATCTCCTCGCACGATCTTTCAAGCCCTCTATAGATTCTAGTTCCTACTATTTCATTCAAGCCAAATGGCCCACATAATGACATAGAAACAAGCCTTCCACAAAATTATTTTTTTATCGCACTCGTCATAACAGCCCCAAAGGTCCTGAAAAATTGACTTCAAGGGAGCAAACAACTAAGATGGTTGAGGTTCTCCTTGGAAAAGAACACATTGTTATGGCAAAGTATGTTAATTCAATTATTGTTTTGGTATTTATATTTCAGTCCAATAGCTTCTGAATGTGTGGATTGTCTTTTAAAAAAAAAAAAAAAAAATCAAACTAGTTCTTGATTTCACATGCTTTAGCTGGACTTAAAAGATGACCCTGTAGCATTGCCAACATTGTTTTTAATGGTTAATTGCTGGTATAAACAATTAAGCTAGGCTCTATTGAGCTAGATTAGAGTCGTACCTGAGATGAACAAATGAGTTATTATTATCTGAACAAACCAAACCAATCCCAATATCTCATCAACCTACCACCCTTACCTCGGTGGATTTTCAATCAGATTTGACTGTTCTGTCTTCTGGTGTTACACTAAAAAGAGGCGCAGTGATTAATATTCAATCAAAAGACACCATTTTTAAGGAGAACTCTCGACAAGATATTGAATCAGAGGCAGACTCGGAGATTACTGTGAGCAGTGATGAATCAGATTTTCTTTATGAAGTTGGATAATTTTACCAGGAAGAAATTGAAAATAAAGAACATGGTAACAGTAGCCAAGTTTGCTCACTAGAAAAAACTACAAACGAGGATTCGTTATTAGCTGACTCAGTCCCATCCAAATTCAATCTGATTATTGACTCCTATGGATTTCATTTCCAAGGAGCTGGTCCTATTTGAACAAGAAGTTGTAGGCTAAATGTCAGAGTCATGGAATATGCTCTGACGACCCACGTCCCGACAAGCTGTGATGTGACTGAGGAAGACGGTACATCATCCATCACACCAAGTAGAGTGTTGAATAGTGTCAGCTGGATGCATTAGAAAGCAAGCCACGATGGTGTCAAGGTGTCAGTGTCAAGGCTTAGTGGGGACACGATGGGGGCCTCGAGCCATCCTGATGATGTCAAGGCTCGAGATGGAGTTCTGACGAGCGGCTCTGGAGTTAAGTCCGTATGAAGCTAAGATGTAAGCTTGCCAAGTTCGATGTCAATCAGACATCGGACGGACGACGGACGCTCCATGGTGGCGTATGATTCCTCGCCAAAAAGACATGCATTGGAGGGAGACTGATAATGGTCCAGAATGTACTATAGGGGGAGGCATGGTGTCAACTCCACCATTCCTGGGCCCTGTGGCCTAAGTGAGCTACACCATGGCACATGCGTGTGTCGTGGTGCGGGCGAGCGCTTGTAAGACGAGTGTCTTGGGCGACTTACTTCGGGAATGGAAATTCAGGGACAGTGTCGGACGGCACGTGTGTGCCGACATCGTCCTTGCCCTCAGGATAGAGGCTTGCCACAATATCTGAGGGGCGACCCGCCATCTCGCGTTGGAATCCCGTGGGCCGAATGGATGCGTGTGCGAACAAGCATAAACCAAGATAATTCCGCTGCGTATTGGATGAAAGCTTAGTCGAGGCCTAGAGAACCTCGCTTAACGGCCCGACGTGTCACAAAGTATGGGCGATCCGAGTTTGGGGCTTGTGTTCCCCTCTAAGGCTGGCCATGACGGGTGTACGATCATGGTGCCGCACGAGTCGAAGAGAGCGACCGTGACACTAGTCTCCCCCTAATCAGAGCATGAAGATAATTTCCTGGAATACTAGAGGTTTGGAAGACGTATATAAAAGGGTTGTTGTGAAAAATTTCATTATCAAGAATTGCCCGGATATTGTGTTGATACAGAAAACCAAACTGCCCTCAGTTCATCAAAAAATCATCAAATCCCTATGGAGCTCCAAAGACATCGGTTGGATATTAGTTCTGCCTTGGGGTTAGTCAGGAGGGCTGTTAACACTGTGGGATGAAAATAAAATATAAGTTGTGGAATATATTCAAGGCGGCTGCACTCTATCAATTAAATTTGTATTACAAGATAAAGAATGTTGAATTACTTATGTCTATGGGCCAAATGATCGAAATGAAAGCGCATACTTAAGGGAAGAATTGCAGTCACTGCATTGTATATTGAAGGTCTGTGGTGTGCTGGGGGAGACTACAACATTACTAGATAGGTATTTGAAAGACAACTAATCAAAAGGCAAACCTAAGGCATGAAAGAATTCAATATGTTGATTGCAGATCTTGAACTATCAGATTTATCGATAGCTAATGGAAAATTTACGTGGTTCAAACCTGGGAATGACCAAATCAAATCGTTGATAGACCGTTTTCTCTTTTTCAATGATTGGGAATCAATGTCTTCCAACTCTCGGGTATCAAGGCAAGTTAAAACTATCTCTGACCACTCTTCGCTGCTATTGGAAGCTGGTTCATTCAAATGGGGTTCCACCCCTTTTCGATTCTACAATAGCTGGTTATCGATCTCAAGTTGCAAAGACCTCATTAGGTCCTCTCTGGTTAATGATAACTCATACGGTTGGGCTGGATTTGTTATTCTATTGAAATTAAGAAAGCTCAAAGTGACTATAAAAAAATGGTTTTACGATTACTCGGCCCAATCAAAGCATGCTGAATCCTCTTTCATTACAGAAATTAAATCGTTTGAGTTAAAAGCTGAGAGTAGAGAGCTGCTGCAGATCGATGAAGCAAGATGGGGAGTTGCTAAGAGTGAGCTCCTTTACATAGTAGAGGAACGCAATCTCATCCAAAAAAGCAAGCTCACATGGCTTAAAGAAGGGGATGAGAATACAAGATTTTTTCACAGATATTTAGCAGCAAGAAGGAGGAAATGCCTCATATCAGTCATTCATAACAACTCTGGGCCGCTGCTAGCTCCACCAGAGATTGAACAAGTAGTGATTGGTTTCTTCAACAATTTATACTCTAAGTTGCCTGGAGTTAGAATGTTGCGTTGTAATTTAAACTAGAAATTTGTTTCGGATTTGCATAATTTTGATCTTGTTAAACTTTCTACTGTTGAAGAAATTTTCTCTGCAAATTCATTTCTTGGAAAAAATATGGCATTGGGACCTGACGACTTTTCTATGAAAATTTTTATTGCTTTTTGGGCTACTCTAAAAGATGATTTTGTTCGTTTGTTCCAGGAATTTTATGGTAATGGTCACTTGAATTTTGGTGTCAAGCAAATTTGACACCAGAACTCTAAAAAATGATTACTTAGTAGGTTCTATTTGTCATTTCTCTCTACTTCCCTTCGGGGGTTGTTATCTATCTGTAATCTTAAGCTTAGGCTCTTTTCATTCTCTTAATGAAAATTTGTCGCTTTCTCAAAAAAAAAAAATTCTGGTGTCAAGAAAAATTTTATTTGTCTAATTCGTAAAAAGGAAGCTGCCATGTTTGTCAAAGATTTCAGATCGATTAGTCTCACTACCTCCATATATAAGATTGTGACTAAGGTGCTTGCTGAATGTCTTAAATCAGTCATGCCATCAATTGTCTCGAAGCATCAAAGTGCTTTTATTCAAAACAAATAGATCCTAGATCTAATTCTTATTGCCAATGAAACTGTGGAAGATTACAAAAAAAAGAAGAAATCAGGCTGGATTCTTAAGCTTGATATGGAAAAAGCATTCGATTGTGTTGATTGGGAGGTTTTTCTTGAAGTAATGAGTCGTAGAGGTTTTCATCCTAGATGGATAAGTTGGATCAAGGAATGTATTGGCAACTCCAAATTTTTGGTCTTAATAATTGGCCAACCAAAAGGAAGAATACCAGCTTCTCGTGGGCTTAGACAAGAAGATCCATTATCGTCGTTTCTTTTTCTGATGGTAAGTGAAGTATTCAGTTCTATGATTGAACAAGCCCATTCAAAAGGCATTTTAGAAGGATTCATTGTTGGAAGAGACAACATTCACATCCCTTTACTTCATTTTGCGGATGATACCTTACTATTCTGTAAGTATGATGATAATATGGTAAATGCTTTGATTTAATTAATTCAGTTGTTCGAATGAAGCTCGAGTATGCTTTATGCAAGATCAACATTAATGAAGACCAGACTTCTGATTTGGCTGCAAAGTTCCACTCCAATAATTGGGACTTTTCTTGGGTGGCCATCCAAATAATGTCTTTTTGGCAGCCTATTTTAGACAGAATTGAAAAAAAGCTAGTCAGATGGGCGAAATACAACCTCTTCTTGGTGGGAGACTCACCTTATGCAATTCAGTTTTGGCCAACGTTCCAGTATATTATCTTTCAGTGTTCAGAATGCCATCTTTTGTTGCAATATTGTTTGAAAGATTGATTAGAAATTTCTTCTGGGCAGTAAAGATGGTAGTTCCATTAATCATCTCGTTAGATAGAACCATTTAATTCTTGACAAAGTGTCGAGTGCCCTTGGCATTGGCTCCATAAAGAATAAAAATGAAGCTTTATTGGCTAAATGAGGTTGGAGATTGGTACATGAGTCTGATGCTTTTTGGAGACAGGTAATTGCTAGTATCCATGGTCTTTCTTGGTATCTTTGGCACACCCTGCCCAAGAATTTTTCTAGTCTCAAAAGTCCTTGGCATTGTATATCTCTAGCTTGGAGAAAGAATGATCATCTTTCGAGGATTCAGATTGGGAATGGGCAACGATTTGATTTCTGGTCTAATGCTTGGGCTTCAAGCTCTCCACTCAAACTATCTTTCCCTTGGCTCTTCACTATTTCTCTTTTAAAGGAAGGATCGGTTGCATCTTTTTGGGATGAAATCACTCACTCTTGGTGCTTCAATTTCAGAAGAATGATTTCAGAAGAGGAGGAAAGGGACTTTAGCAGGCTTCTCAATATTGTCTCTCGTTTCTCCCCATCAGCCATTAATGATAGAATAATTTGGTCTTTGGAATCCAATGGAAATTTTTCAGTTAAATCCTTAGCCAGATCTCTCGAAAGTTCGGAGTCAATCGATTTGATTCTCTTCAAGCACCTTTGGAAGATTAAATGCCTGAAAAAAATTTCAATCTTTTCATGGATACTTCTTAACGGGGGCATTAATACGATTGACATGGAGGCATTAATACGACTGACATAATACAGAAGAAGCTTCCCTATTCTATGTTATTCCCTTTGGTTTGCCCATTATGTTTTCTTGCAGCGGAATCTTCATCCCACTTGCTTTTCTTTTGCTCTTTCTCCAGCTCTTGTTGGTCAAAGTTATTTGCACAATTCAAAGTTGCGTGGGTATTCTCAAACAATTACAGATCAAATGTTTACAATCTTATTATTGGGCCTAGAATGTCTAAAAAAGCTAGGTTCCTTTTTGCTAATGCCGCAAAATCCCTATTATATGAAATTTAGTGGGAACACAATCAAAATTTTTTTGAAGACTCAAGATTACCATGGGAAGCTAGATTTGAACAAGCCTTGCTCAAAGCCTCTCTTTGGAGCTCTCTATCCAGCACCTTTAAGTCTTTTTCAGCTCAAGACATAATGATCAACTGAAAAGCTTTTTTTTGAAGTTTTTTGCTTTTGTTATTGCTGTTTTTGTTTTCTGTTTTGCTTATCCATTTTGTTCTAGTTAAGACAATTTTATTTCCTTTATTTTCTCATTTCTTGTTTATTTTCTTGTTGCTTCTTTATGTCCCCATTGGGGTTTGTTATCTTGATGTATTTCCTTTTCATTTTCTTAATATTTAAAAATTAATCTTTTATGGGTTTTTTTGACAACCAAATGTAGTAGGTCAAACGATTATCCCACAAGATTAGATGGGGACTTGAGGTGCGCATTAGCTGGTCCAAAAACTCACAAATATAAAAAAATAGCTTTACTTTGGATTGGCAATTTTTGTGGATCTCATTTTAGTGCTTGGAGTCTCTTATCCTCTTGGAAATTTATGTATAACCTCACTTCTTAATGCTGAAATGATCAATATCACTCATCGGAAAAATGTAGTCTGGTGCAACTAAATTCATTATGGCGCTTTGGAAGGTCAGCTACGTGAATTATGCCATATCACGGAAAGCTGCTACCTCAGTTAGAGGAAAAGAAAAAAAAAATGATAAGCCTCCATTTTTAAAAAGCTGCTACCTCAGTTAGAGGAAAAGGAAAAAGAAAATGATAAGCCTTCATTTTCGGTGCGTCATAAATTAATGAAGTGTCAATTTTCTTTTATGGATAAGAGGTATTTGGCAAAGTTAGCCATATCTATAAGGGAGGAGAACAAGACAAAAAAGTTGTAGGCAAATCAAACTTCTTTGCCTCTTTTTAGTCTTTCATCCACCTAATCGAACAATGTGGTTGTGCAATTAAACATTAGCTAACATTTGGCTTGTAATGATGCAAGGTTGCTACTAATCTAATACGTTTCTGCAGTTCAGCAGCCTCAATCATGCAGGAAAGGGACAATGAAGTATCGACGGCTGAAGCTGTTGCTTTGTCTTTGAATAGTTCACAATCTCTATCTCGAAGAACCAGATCACAGAGGGGTGACAGTCAGCTTGGCATTCATGTAGATGGATCATTTAGAACAGGTTCGGTTGATGACAGGTAAGAGTTTTCTCAAACTTCTACTTTTTTTCTCCGTCATCCTCCTCATCTATAGGCTATAGCTAGTGTTTTAAAAAGCCCAAGGCACAATGGTCCTTCAGAGCCTGAGGCGCAAGGTGTCACGGTCTTGCTTGTCTAGTGCGTGTTGCACATGGCCGCATGAACCTCTACACCCTTTTTATCATGCTTTTATGTTATTTTGTTAAT
>JBBMEG010018439.1:0-27611 GCA_037832605.1 Cyclanthera cordifolia | reverse complement strand
TTCATTTAGAATTTTGTTCAAACACCACAATCCCATTTTTATTTGTTTTCAACATTGAGAAATTAATTCATAGTTCCGACCTGGTTCCACTATTTCTACATGTTAGATTTAGAAATCAGTAAATTTATTTTGGCGGGCTTCGACAACCCGACCAGGAACACATCAAGTCGTATGAGGTCTTAACAAGCAAGTCTTGCACTTGAACCTTTTACTCTTTTTGTTATGTCGAAAACGTCTGGCACGTCGATCTAACCCATAAAGAAAGTTCTATACCAACACAATTTTAACAATTATTTACGGAAATATGCCTGCAATGTTCCTGACCACAGGCATAGAGTCAACACTCTCATCGGCACAACCAACTTCAAGTAACATCACCAGTATCTCTAAACTCTTGAGAAAAACTTTTATCTAAGATTTTAATAGGTGTGGGAAGCAATCACATTAAGAGTAGAAGAAAGAAGCGAAACGAAGCACGTATACCTGCCTTAGGTTCCTTGCTTTCTTTCCGGCCAGTCGTATCGTCTGTGCCCACTACCACACAAGAAGATGTATTAGAAGCTTCGAGAGAGGATATAAGACATAGTTTCCTTCTTTCATTCTCGTGGTTTTTATTATAGGTGCTAACAATGACACTATATCGGAGAAGGAGGAGGAAACGAGAATGGAAAGTGATTCTCGAAATCATCAGAACAACAACCATGAGAAGTGAAGAACAGTTGTCGATCTCTTCACGAGAGGATTGGTAAAGGTGCTCATTTTTCTTCAAACTCGTAAATAGGGAATGATCGAGATCCATTCTCCAGTTTGAAGGGTAACATATCTCCTTACCTTTAAACAAAAATATTTTTAATAAAGGTAACTTGTTCACAACTTTTTCAAACGTGAGCCAGTTATTTCTCTGATAAAAGAGATCAAAGTTACTTACCTCATTTTTCCCAATAAATCGACGATTTATCCTTAGAGAGTTAAAACAAACCTGTTAGCATAAATTTTCTTTTAAAAAACTCTTAACTGCCTTTTAACCTGAACCAAAAAACAACCTTTTTCAAAATATCAACAAGGTAACCATAACTCTCGAACTTCCAATATGTACATGATAATGCATCAACCTGAAACAAGAATAAAAATAGAAGTTTCTTTGCAATCTGCTCTTCTACGAGCTTCTGACATCTCGACTTTTCCCAATTGTCTACATGTTTGGTTTCACCAAGTGACATCCATCACCACAATCTCCAAAGTTTTTTATCTTAAGTTAAACTAGGACCGGGGTATTAGGTTAATAAGCTTCTTTCTTATTGCCTCTGACTTTTTCTTAGCATTTACCACCTTGCTAGATCGCTTGTGATTCACATTTAGAACCTAATAGACAAGAACTACGACACCACAGTTCTACAACTTCTAAAGTCCAAAAATTATGAATCATTTCTAGATTATTGGCTAATCACTTTCTAGTATGATCTTGAGCTCAGACTCCCACAACCACTTGGCATCACATTACAAAATACTTCTCACGCGCCTGATCTACAAAGCATTAGAGAATCCTGACCGCTAAAAGATATCTCCTTAATAGACATCTGAAACTCATCTTCGAGAGAGCCTCATAAACGACCTTAAGACTCAGAATAATTCTCTTCGTTAAAGTCTTTCAAGTCTTCTTGTACATTGGCACAATGATGCCTACTGCAACCTCAATGATATGAATGCTAGCTCTGAATTCCAAGGCTAGAAGTACTAATTCTTCACCTTCTCTTCGAGTTATAAATTGGAAGGCCTTCACAACCTCCGACCCTAGCCCGTAAGATGATTGAGTAAGACCGGGTGTCGTTGGTCTCACTTGGCACCTCAACTTTTTCTAGCACCTCGACCTAAACTAGCAAAACAACTTTATGTGGAATAGAAGCAATTGAAAGACCAGTCGTTGCCGACAAGGAAAAAGATGAACATCCACGGCTCCTTGAGAGAAGGCACACTCTTAGCACCTCAAACCCTAACTCTTTGGCCAAAACTTCGAGTACTGTGACTATCCGCTTCATCGAGTTCTCTATTACCAAAGAAAGGCTAGTATGCACAAAGAATCAAGCAAAGTTGCAATACACAATCATGATATTCCTACTTATGATTCAAGCATTTTTTAATTGTTACCTGATGACTACTTTTGGCTAAAGACCGGCAACACGATTCAAGCATCTATCAGCATACATGCACGTTTTACAATTTCAAGTAATAGTACACACTTTTCAAGAACGGTACATGACAATAGGGAGTTATTTGAACCCATACAACTAAACGAGTAAAAATCTTGCATGCACATATTCAACGACATTGAATCAACATACAATACAAGGAAACAAATGACAAGATTCAGTTAATCAATCGATTCTGATTAAGGTCCCTTACTCTTAGGTTCATTTAGAACCGACTAAGATAAAGCTTGAGTTTAAGGCTACAACTTCAGTTATGCCCTCGAACCTGCATTGATACATTAAATAAGGTAGCTCTTTGGAATAAACCCCAACAAAGAGTTTAAAAGAACAAGGAATTACTTAACTCAAATTCGTTGGCATCGATAACATCCTGGCAATCAAGCCCTTAGCAACCAACAAGAAGCTTTAGCTCGACTTAAGCTTCCAAAACCACTCTTGATTATAAGCTTAATCGAGCTAACAAACTTACCAAAACAAAAATCAATCTTGAAGACGACCGACTTGCAAAAGAAAAAGAGAATTTAACTTTAAGGCATGCCTCAAATGCTGACAAGAGATTCAACATAAACTCGAATGCGTCCACGAAGCTAGAATATAACACGAAGTCCTCCAAGCACAACTAAGAGCTTCAAGGTTGATTTAAGCTAAATAAGCCCATCAAAATCCTTTGTAGTCTTGAAGTTGAAAACTAATACCAGCTCAAACCAACAATAGCACAAGCTTTAAAGAAGTCTAAGGATTACATAACTAAACTTCCTAGCATTGTCTCCGTCACGAAGAAAGACTCGATACACAACTTCGACTTCAAAAACACCCACCCAAATAAGCTCTAACTCGATTCCAAATTCAACCAGCAACAAAACATGTAATTGCTACACCCTAAACCACACCAATCAGGCTTGAGTACTTGAAACATTGGAACCCAAATGATCGATAACAAACTAAACCTCAAACCTTCACAAGCTCAATACCACCAATTTAATTTACAACAAACGACAACAAAACCAGACGACTATTCAACAAGCCTAATCAAAAAATTAGAAAACTCACCAGCATTGAATAAACATAAGACACCCTAAAAGAAAAATAGCATCGAGAATCCATTGACAACAACCAAAACTTAGTACCATTTAAAACACACCCTTACCAACGACACAAAAAGAGAAGACGAAGTTACTTATGAGGATTGTTTGGTGAACAAATCCTATAAACCAACTTCATTGGGACAGAAACGATCTTGCGAAAGAAAAAAAAGAAGGCACTGACGAAGAACATGATTGAGAGGGGAAAAATGTGGGAAAGATGTCATACTCGTGGGACGAAGAAAGGTAACGGTTTTTTAAGAAGAAATGGTTCGGCCAGGTAGAATGTAGAGAATCCAATAGGAATTCGAAATAGAAGAAGGATGTGAAATGGGGAGACAAAGATCACAAGGGAAACACAAATTTGGAAGTTGGAAATTGCTCAATCTTAGGGATTGCATGATATTTTTTGCTGGAGAGGCATTAATGATTCACTCTAACTGATTTCTAAATATTCAATTTGTTATTTGGCCTCGAAACTCCCAGTAATTGAGAAATTGACACCACATTTCAATAATTAACCCCAAGACTTACTTGATTTCTAACTAGAACCCTATGTCTTAAAAACCTTAATTCAATTTACTTTTGATTTTCAAGGAACTCTTGATAATAGGTTAGTAAAATCATTTTTAGAAAAGGCCCCTTTGTTGTGGTTTGTAACAATATACATGTTATCATTGTTTTGACTCCACTGAGAGTGTAGTGTGAGTTGTTACAGACGTTTCACTCCTTTAAGAGTACACGATGAGTTGATGATGGTATTTCACTTCTTTGTGAGTGGAGTGTTACTTACTAAGGGTGTTTCACTCTTTTGAGAATGCAGGGTGAGTTTTTAAGGTGTGTTACTTCTTTGATAGTGCATGGTGAGTTGTTAATGGCATTTCACTCATTTGAGAGTGCAGGATGAGTTGTTAAGGGTGTTGCACTTCTAAGAGAGTGCATGGTGAGTTCCTAATGGTGTTTCACTTCTTTGAGAGTGCAGGTTGAGTTGCTAGCACGGTTTCACTCATTTGAGTGTACAAGGCGAGTTGCTAGCTGAGCTTCACTCCTTTCAGATAGTAAGGTGGGTTGCAAATGATGTTTCACACTTTTGAGGGTAGGTGGCGAGCCACAAGTTGCGTTGCACTCACTAGATAGTGCATGGTGATTTGTTAGTTATGCTTCACTAGTTAAGAGTGTAGTCATACGTGTGAGTTAAAGACAATATAATGTACATGAGTGATACACGATTATTTGAGGTCTTAGTTAAAGCATGTTTAAACGGTAATATTGTGAGTCAAGACGTGAATGCGTACAAATATGTGATTTTTCTAATTGAATGAGAAAGTGTGATAAGTTGTGTGAGCTGATGGATGATTGATGCTAAGGACCTCTATTTAGTGAAGTTAGAGTGTAAGACTTTGGAGCAGTTATGTTGTATGCGAACATCATATTTTATAGTAGTAGTTGGAAGAGTGGGGTGTCGAGCTTGGTTCTCGAGGTTGTGATTGATTGTTGAACAATTCGTAGGTGCGCCTAGTGCGATTAGTATGACGATCATTGTGAGATTGATCGTTCAAGTAGTTAAAATATGTGTTAGGACATACATTCATGAGTGAGTTGTTGGGAATTTTGGGGTAGAAGCATGCAAATAACTTGGCAGAAGTGTGTAGGTAATTACAAAAAATTATTAATTAATAATTAATTCAATTAATTATTAATCTATATGCAACCCTAGGTAATTCACTGTTGTTGAATAATAAAGGAATCACCTTGACTGATGTCTCTAATCAATTATGGCTGGTTTATGCTAGATAAGATCATGATCAATTTTCTTAACCTGTTAAGTAGGATCACGATCAATTTCTTGGACCTTCTTGATTGGTCTCCTCCAATCTTCCAGGCTATGACTCCTACGCTGCACTGAGTGCCAGGTGGAAAGCTTCTCAGAGAAAATAAGTTGGGAAGAGATTTTAACTCACGAGGAAAAGAGATGACTCAACTCTTAGAGGGTTTCTCAACTTGAGAATTAGTTTTCTATCAACAAAGTGGGATAAGAATGAAGACTAAAAAACATTCTAGTTATAATAGAATGGTGGATATTTAAAATAGAAAAATATAATATCTTTGAATATCTAATATTAAACATATGGGAAAAATCAAAAGATTTATTTTTCCTAATTTTAAATACGAATTTCAAAAATTCGTAATATTGTTTAATTTATTTTATTTGATTTTATCCATTAAATTTCAAAATCATAATATATCCAATATACTATTTAAATAAATAAATTCGTATAATTAATATATCCAATATATTAATTCTCTACTTTAATAATTATTCAATAATAAATAAATCAACTAATATGTCCAACATATTAATTAATATTCTCCATTTAATCATTATCCAATAATTATTAAACCAATTAATATGTTCAACATATTAATTTATAATTAAAATTTAATAATAACTATCCAATAATTATTAACCCAATATGTCCAACATATTTACAATAGAGAACTCAATAATTATCTCATAATTTTTTATAGTTATTTATCCAATAAATTAATTTTTCCTCAATAACATTTATCTAATATATCCAATATATTAATTAATTAAGTTTAACCATTAAACTTAATACTCATACTAATTATGTCTCACATAATTAATCCTTTGAATTTAAAGTGTTCTAATTAATTTCTCTAATGAAACAATGTACCAATGATAATGAGCAAGCTCGGGGTCGGTGGACATATAGATTGAAAGTTACAACGACCTGAGATCCAATCACTCTTTGTTAACATTAGACTTATTCCACTAAAGGCCTGTGCTGAACTCTCTCGCACTATAGGACAAGTTAACGTCCACGAATATAATCGGTCATCTGTCGTATGATCATTTACGAGCTTGTTCATAATTCAGAACTGAGACAAGAAATCCGTTCTACCCCTGTGATTACATCTTTCTCCTTAAGTGCAACTGATTCCTCTAATGCACAAGCTGTTTATAGTTACACTATAAACAAGTGTTCTCTCAAGCCAATGGGAGGTTGGTACCCTTTGTTCAAGCCCTAGAATCTGTTCTTAATAGGGAACAACTTTACATCTTCCACACTATTATGGAAGACATGAATTCCTTCTTGTGACGTTGCATTCCCAGCCACTCACTACGAAAATCCTCAACGTGGGAGGCTTATTGACCCAGTGCTGTTAGACCGGTCTCCCCGTGCACATCAAATGACACTTTCATAAAGCAGGAGTTTGCAACCCAGTTAGGATTAAAATCACATTGACATATGATCATCCTTAGCGAAGTAATTGATACGAGTTTATAATAGAATTGTTATCTAGATCATAAAACTTGTGGTCCATTCATATGCAAAAACTTCTTTTTGCATAGTTTCTCCCTCTTCATGTCTTCATATGAACAACCAAGATCAAGTGGTTTGCAGTTATTGCAAAGCGGGCCGCACCCACTGTGTTACCAGGACTTAGGTACCGTAGTTTTAGTCCATATATTGTAGACAATTAGGGTTATAAACATGAACTAGATCTACTTTTATGTCCCACATACTTGTCCAAGTGTTCATATTAATAACCAAGGGTTTATCGACACTAATCTAATTAATGCGATAAGATTGAATGACATTTGAATATGAAATGCACAAATTTATGAAAATAATAAATTATATTAATAACTGAAAATGACATTAAATCTCTAACATTAAATTTTTGTTCTTAAATATACAAACTACTTGGCCTTTAGAGCATAACCCCTAACATGAGTATCTCTTGGTAAACAAGTTCTTGTAACCATGAATGGAGGGTGATAATAAGGGTTGAGAGAGTGGCCAAGTGTGAGTGATGTTATACTTGTTTACTCTAGGTGATAAGGGTTTACTGTAGAATTCCTTAGAGTGGCGTCTAGTAAATAGGATCACCCCTCCTAGTCCAAAGTTATTATGCTACATAGTTAATAGTTTGTGCATGAGTAAAGTACTTATAAGCTGCATGTGTAGAGATGTTTCACGCTCAAGTAAGAAAGCTTAGTGAGTAAAGAATTGTATCTAGATTGGAGTACAAATATGAATGACATATAAGGTGGTGTGTGATAAGTGGTAACAGTTGTGCGATTTTAAGTACAATGACAAGGTTGGTTACTTTTCAGAAGTTACTAGCAAAACCTTATAGCTTTTGTTGATGAATGGTGTTTACCGCACATAAAAGCTACTTATTGTGTGTATATACTCTCTTTTGTGATGTTGTTTACTTTGGCAAGTTTCTATGGAGTTTTGGGACGATACATAATTATGATTAGGGCCTACGTCTTGTGGTTGCTAGACCAAAATAACAAACTTAAGTTCTCAGGTTGATGTCTTTTAGCTGTAATTTATTATTTGTTACCTTTTAGCTTTTCAGGTGTTACAATTGGATAGTGAAAGATATTGTATTTTCTTAATTTAAATATTCATTCCTCTACAATAAAAAGAATGCATAAAAGGTCTTCATTCTCATCCCACTCAGTTTTAAAGTAACTCATCTCAAAAAGAGAAACCCCTCTAAAAGCTGAGATCTCTTAATTTCCTCTTCCATAGTCATATATTTTACAAAGTTCCAAGCTTCCTTCTCTAAAAGGCTTCCCACAAGGCACTCAATAGTAGCAAATAAGCCATAACCTAGAGAAGTGAAAGAGATCATTCGAGATCGTCCATGAGAATCGTCGATCCTACTAAATATAAAGACCGCCAGATTAGATCAAATCGTCAGTGAATGTAAGTAAAGGTTAAAAAACAACATGTCAATCACCTAGGGTTAAAGATGTAGATTAATTGAATTAATCAAAAATAATTAAATGGTTTACTTATTTGTGAAAACTTTTTGTTATTCACATGCTTTTGGCACGTTAAATGCACGCTTCTACTTTATTCTGAACAGATACGTTATGATTATTTGAATGAACACATTACAACTGTGTGAGACATACAAGCGGGTCTTGTTCCAAGTTAATAAGCTAAAAGAACTACAGTATATGGACTACAATGTAGAAAACACACCATCTATTTCATGCAAAAGAAAGTGACAACCTCCACTAAACTCTACTTTTCCATTGTACTCATAGAAACAATATTCAAGAATATCAAGATCAACACTTTTTAGATTGGGAAAAAATTGTTGTTTAGTCAACTAAATAATCCCTAGTTCACTACTACCCTGTTGCCAACAAGTAGATTTAGATAAGTCAATTTCTTTACCTAGGTTATTTAAGCATATACCAAAAGAACTTTGTAGAGAGTATAACGTATTATTTAGGAAACCTTTCAATACTACCCTGTTGTCCTTCCTGATAACCATTTCACCATTCTTGATCCTAATGGTGAAACCTAACCGATCAAGCATACCTAGAGATATTAAGTTCTTTATAACACCGGGTACATACCTTACCCCATTTAGAAGCATAATACTCTCATCATGAAGTCTAAGCCTAATTGTCCCTTCACCCTCTACCTTACAAATTTGGCCATTACCTAATGTGACTCTACTCCCTAGCTACACTAGTTCAGAAGTCTACAAGCCAATCCTTATTAGGTATCACATGGAAAGAACATCCTGAATCTAAGATCCACGACCTATCCTCACAAGTGGTGCTAACTATGAGCACATCATTGTCTCATTCTTTCCATTTTTCGACCCAAATTTGTTTGTAAGTTTCGGTCAATTACTCTTTATATGGCATCCTCTATGCCAATAGTAGCATTTCTCATTACTTACTCTCCTAGACTTGGACCTACCATGATTCTTACCCCTATATTTATTATTGTTGTAATGATCCCTATTCTCGGATCTCCCTCTAACATACAAAGACTCAGAAATTGTCTTTTTATTTTCTTTCAATTCTTGGTCCTTTACTTTTATGGCGGCAAGAACAACATCACAAGTTAAACTATCCCTACCAAATTTCATGGCCGATTTAACATCATTATATGCATCAGGAACAACATTAACTAACACAATCGCATGATTTTCATCAGAAAAGACCTCTCCTATATTTTCCATTTCAGAAATTATCTCATGGAATTCATCTAGATTTTCTTTCATGCTTTTATTATTCTCCATTTTAAAACTAAAAAATCTATATTTGAGATAGATCTTACTTGACACCGATGCACTTTGGAATGTTGTCCTCAACTTGCGCCATAGCAAGGACGCGGTTTTCTCTCCTCGAACTTGCCTAATGATCGAATCAGAAAAGTGCAGAATAATCAAGGTAAGCACCACCTTGTCCATCTTTGAAAGTTGATCATCGGTCAAGCGTGAAGGAATATCATTCTTTTCTGAAATTGCGAAGTCCACTTTTTGTTGTCGGAGCACTGCGAGCATCTTTATTTTCCATAGCCCGAAGTCACCTTCCCCGTCGAAATGATCCACCTCGAATTTTGTAGTCATCCTCTGAAATAATAAAAACAAGAACCCGATAGCGATGTACTTTTACAAAAAAAAAAATTAGAAAACAATAAAAGAACTAAAAATGAATAATATTCAACAATTCTTTATTCATTATATGTGATAAAGAAAACAATTCAATCACAAAAAATATTAATCACAATTTAATTCTTTAATTTCAAGAACACTATATTTAAAGAATTTATCACAAGAAACACACTCTAAAAAATTCTTTAATCATGCCATGTTTAATTATAAATTTTCTAAAACAACAAATACATGCTCCAAATGTATGGCGGAATCAAGAATTAGGCTCTGATACCAATTGTTGGGATTTTTTCTAGGACCTATTCTTAGCCTACAAGAGTTCTTTATACAATAACTAGCCATATCAACTATAAGGCGTACATCCACGTCGCCTAAGTTTTTGGCTTAGGCTAGACAACATTATTAGAGGAATACTTCCAACAACAAAGTTACAAACAATTTAACAATAAGGCTATGGAAACTAAACCTAATCTAGAGTTAAACAATAAGTTAATTAAATTGAGAAAATAAAATTTACCACCTTACACACTAATTCTTTCAAGAATCTCCACTCCAATGGCTTTCAAGATTCAAGATCCAAGGAAAAATACCCAACAATTTTCTTCTGATTGAAATTCCAAATAACCCCAAATCAATGTAGAAAAACCTTAGAATAGGGGCTGTCAAAATGCAGAACACAACCCAAAAATAATGTTGATTGTGTACTCCAATCAATCAACGATTTGGGCTGCCAGATTCACTCCGGCAAGGCTCCCGACAGCAAAAATTCAGCGATCGATGGCTTCTTCGGCAACCAGCGGACGAGCAGATCGTTGACAGATGGCTCTTTAGGCGTGCGATCTCTCCAGGCAACTTCAAACACGACCATCTGAGGCTCCCAGTTTTTCTCCAACTGGTGTGACGATTTAGGTTTCTCTCTTTTGTGTATTTACACAAAAAACCATAAAAAAATTGACTCACCCTATTTTTAATTTCCAATTTGTAGAATCACAAAAAATGTTTAATCTCAAATCAATGAACCAATGCCATATTTATAAGATTTAAACAAGGGGTTCACATGGATTTAATAAACATGGATACACCTTATTAAATCTTAGTTAGTTATAAAACTAATTGCAACTAATCCCTTAATTAGTTAATGGTTCTTTTAATTAATCTTTACTTAAAATGTATTTAATTTAACCTAAACGCATTTTAATTCAATTAAGCAAGTTAACATTTATTTAACTTGTTATATTTAAAGTTTAAGCCAAACAAAATTATAACTGAGGTGAAGGAAAAATTCACTCAGGAAAAAGAGAGAGAATGAAAGGATGGTGCTCTAAAATTTGAAACAAATCAAGATCTTAAAACTCTTAAAAATCAACCTAACGAACAAGACAATGTGTTCAATTGGAACCAGTCAAGAACAAAGGCTAGAGCTAAGCTGAGCAACTCTGAAGGAAGTGTTATGTTCAAATGAAACTGGATACCAACATTTTCTCAGCTAAAAAAGAAGTTAAAGGTTTGGGAAATTCATAATTCCAAGCCAATTCTCAACCGAGTCTCAAACCGAAAGAAGAAAGATGGAAGAGAAGAGCTTGTAAGAAGGATGCTAGGGTATCCTAGATGGCTCTAGGGGTGGAACAAAGATCGATGAAAAAAATTTAAGTGGAAAAAACATGTCTTTGAGGAAGAAGAAGAAGTAAACACTCTAAAAAAAGATTAAAAAAAAAAACAACTATTGTAAAGACTCAACCCAAACTATGAGTCAAAACCTAGGTCTTTTATCCTAATGCATGGGTTTTCAACACTTGTGCTTAAAAAAAGAATAATAATAAAAAAAAGAATTAACTATCATTAGATTCAAAAGCTCTCAAAACAGGTTATGGGTACCCGAGTAAAAGTCCAAACAGAACATCATTTATGTTCCTAAAGAAACACACATGCCCTGAAAATATACTGAATGAACATAAGAAAAATAAATAGTAAAGAGTACAGCGGTGCCCATGGTCAAATCCAGCTTGATCGTCCATCCCGGTACAGACTTTTCATACCTGTAGAATTCCACAGTGGAAATGGTGACTTTGTGAAAACTTAGTATGGACCCCCAACTCGGGATCAGACATGAATATAACCAAAATACGATATCAACAATAACAACAAGAACATCATTCTCAATAATATACCAATCAAAAGGTACATAGACCCAAGCTTCAGTAAATCTTACATATTAATCAGGGTCCCTCTATGAGACGGCAGTGTCAATACACTTACCAAAATCGAGTTTTCCCCTATGGGACGGTGGTGTCAATGCACGCACCAAATACAAGTCTTGTCCCTTATGGGACGGTAGTGTCAATGCACACACCCTAATCCTAGCCTTGTCCCCTATAGGACGACGATGTCAATACACGTACCATAAAACGAGGCTTGCCCCCTATGGGATAGTGGTGTTAATGCACACATCCTGATCCGAGTCTTGTCCCTTATGGGACGGCGGTGTCAATACACGCACCATACAATGAGTCTTGTCCTCTATGGGACGACGGTGTAGGCTAGTTCTCTATGGAACATCCTGGCCTATCACACACCTTAAATGTTTTACAATGAATCATCAAACAGAGCACCCTATCTTATAAACATCACCAGATATCAATACAAGTACATAATCAGATATAAACCTACATATTCAGTTCTATCTCAATAGTCATGTAAAAGCCAGTCTTCAAAATAATACATCAACATCAAATAAGCACTAAGCCATATGAGCATCATCAAGTATCAATATATCATCACAAATTCAGATACTTACATAATCATATATAATTACTCTTCCAATTCCATCTCAGATATCCAGTACCAAACCAAATATCACACTTCATACAAGCATCAATCAATTAAGCAATCATCACATGAGACATCCTATTTCAGTACATTCATGTATTAAACCACAAGATCTCGAGTTGAAGATACGTTTCTCTTACCTTAGCTAATTCCACGAGCGGGATCTTAAGCTCCAAATCGACGATCAGTGAAGGCTAGCACACAAAGGAAGTCCTAACAAATTATCGGGTAAAAAATTTACACCTTAGACGATAAAAAAAACGAACTCAGGACATCGAAATTAGTAAATATGATCTAACTTTGAAAAACGTGTCATTTTCAAGACACGAAACTTGGTCAACTTAGTTAACCGATCAAACCTGGTCAAACAGACAAAGAGTCTTACACTTTCTAACCAAAATACCTTACACGCACATTTTACATAGTCAACAAAACAATTGTCAAACTTGGTCTAAATGGTTAAAGTGCCATGTAATGGTCAATATTACACTTGGCCTTGGTTCAAGCATGCTAGGATGGGACAACTCCAAGTCAAATGTTCAACAAAACTCTTCAAGCTTAACAAAGTGTGAATATCACATCAATGCTTCATAATTTTCCAACAATAGTGTTTTTATTTCAACAGTTACATGGAGTTCTAATATATTTTTATGGTTCAACAAAATGTAGTCTAAGATGTCCAATTTGGGCAAGACTTCAATTTAGTCAAACAAGTAAAATACAATAGAGTGGCCACGTTTAGTCACCAAGGTCAAATAGTTTACCTAAACTTTACTAAACAAAAGGGAAATTAACTATTGGTTCAAGGTTTAATCAAGATGCTCCAGTAATGGAGATTTTCATAAACAATGTACAGTCACTCCCCTAAATTCCCATAACTTAGCTCACTACTAATAACAAAAACATGGGTTCAACCACTTGCTAAATAAAATAATATACACATGGGTTTAACGACGTCAACCAAGGAGCTTAACAACACTACAATGAAAACTTACACACACAAACAATAATAGATCTTGACAATGGACTGATTTACTTGTGATGGGCAGCAACGACGAAATCACGACCTACAGCTCGTGCTTCTTCAACACGACGACTCGAGCAAGCTACGACGACGATGGGTTGCGCGAGCACGGATGTTGGGGCGAACAGGTCGGGCGACTGCCTGTGACGTGTGGCGACGCTAGCGAAATGTCGGCTTGCTTGATGCTGGCATGAACGAACAATGACCAGACTGGTGAAAGGTGGCCGGAAAAAATAGAGAAAAGGGGCTGGGTGACTGGTTTTTCGAAGGAGATGAAGAAAGGAAGAGAGAAAAAGTGAGAGAAAGAGAATGAGGACAAGAGAGAGAATGAAGTGACTAGGGCTAGGGTTTTGATTTTTTTTATTAAAAAAACACTCATAAAGCTTAATTATTTGAAATTTAAATATTAGGAAAAATTTTGGGTTGTTACAACTGTATTGACACGATCAATGGGATATTGGTGGAGGCTGTAAACCAGGCCCGCAAGATGCAATGAAAATTTTATGTTGAATTGTTCGGGGGATGGGGAACCCCCGAGCATTGTGGTCCATTTGCTATAAAATGCAAAGGTTTATACTCCAGATTATATTGCTTTTTAAAACCAAAAGAAGGGAATTAGCAGGCACTAAAAGTCAGGTTGGCAGTTAAATTTGACAATTGCTTTTGTGTCCCCAGCGAGGGTTACCAGGTGGTCTGTTGATGCTTTGGAATGACGATACGAACATGAGGGAGACCTCTTTTTGGTGGGGCATATTGATACTTGAATTAGTGATATCAATAGAAAGTGGAGGTTTATAGGCTTTTATGGGAATCATGAGGCGGGAAGAACGATAGATTCTTGGAAGCTTTTGAAACTTCTCAGAGAGGATTTTGATTTGTTGTGTATTGTGGAAGGAGGCTTCAATGAGGTTTTGTTGGAAGATGAGATTTTGAATGGCAAGTCCAGGAATCAACAATCTTTGGATGGGTTCCAAAGGGCAGTTCATCTTTTCTCCCTGACGGATCATGGGCATTCTGTTGATCCTTATACATGGAGCAAGAAAAATAATGATGCTGGCAGTTCTAGGATCCGGCTGGAAGATTTTGGTCTCTCTATCTTTTAATCTTAATGCTAATTCTATTATTGTTGAACATCTTAATTATTACTTCTCGAACCATATACCTATTTTAGCATCCTTCAATTAGTCTGGTCTCCCGTTATCGAATAGTTTGCATCTAAAGAAAAAGTTAATTAGATTCGAGAATAGCTGGGCTAATTTTGAAGAAAGTAGGTTCGTTATTAAAAATGGGTGGAACTTTTATAATAGGAATATGAATTTGGCTAATAGATTTAATCTCAATGTATCTAATTGTTTAGTTAATCTTGTTGTGTAGAACAAAAAAAGATTAAAAGGCTCTTTGGAAGTGGCAATTATTAAGGCAGAAAATGATCTGGCTAAGGAAAAGTTAAGAGGGAATGAGTGCGATGTGTTAACCATACAAGATCTAGAGAGGACGATCTGGAACGTAAAATTGATGCTTTATTGGAAGAAAAAGATATATATTGGAAGCAAAGATCTAGAGAGGACTGATTAAAGTGGGGGATAGAAATACTAAATAGTTTCATATGAAAGCCTTTCAACGGAAAAGGCATAACCACATCGAAAAATTAAAAAAATAATGAGAGAGAGAGGGTGTACGAAGAAGCTGATATTTGTAAGATTATCCAAAGCTATTTTTCTAATCTATTTTCGTAGGCAACCTGTTTATGAGGAAGAGATTAATGAGGTTTTGAAAGGGGTTAAAAAAGTTATCACGAACCGGGATAATGCTAATCTTACTAAAGCCCCGGGGGTGGATGGTACAAACGATTAATGAGATTTAAAGTGGAGATTGTGCTTAACTTGAGTCCCACTAAAGCCCCGGAGGTAGATGGTACCAACGATTTTCTCTTTCGTATTGAATATGATTGGTGATTAGGTTTCTAAGGTTTGTTTGAGTGTGCTAAATGACAACGCTGACATGGAGCCTCTTGATAAAACATTGATTGTGCTGATCCCAAAAATGATTCAGCCTCTAGAATGGAAGAGTTCAAGCTGATAGGTTTGTGCAACACAATATACAGAATTATATCCAAAATGCTTGTTAAACGAATAAATTTAGTCCTCAATAAATTGATTTCCCCCACCTAAGTTGAGTTTGTTCTATGTAGATTGATATTTCATATAGTTTTTGTGAGATTTGACTGCATTCATTATATAAATCAAATCAAGAAAGGCAAAGTGGGTTATGTTGCATTGAAACTCGATATGTGTAAGGCGTATGATAGGGTAAGCTGGGTCTTTATTGTTCATATGATGGAAAAAATGGGCTTTGAAGCTTGCTGGATTCAAAAAATCCTAACTTGCATTTCTTCTGTTCATTTTGTTGTTGTTCTTAACGAAGCTCCTATGAAGGAGTTTACTCCTAAGAGAGGTTTAAGGTAAGGAGACCTGCTTTCGTCGTATCTTTTTCTTATAATGATGAAGGATTGATGGTTTTGCTTAACATGGGAGAATCTCTAAACTCTTTCAAAAGTTTTTAAATCAATAATTTTTACCCTTCTATCTCTCATTTATTGTTTGTTGATGACAACCTCTTGTTTTTAATGGCTTACAGGGAAGACTGCTACCAGATCAAGAAAATTCTTAATACTTATGAGAAAGCTTTTGGGCAGGCAATTAACTTCGGTAAATCTAGAATGTTGTTAAGCAAGAATGTGGGGAGTTTGATTAGGGCTGAGTTGAGCAGGATGCTTGGGGTTAAAGTGGATGATAATCAGGGAACCAATTGGGAATGCCCTCCCAGCGTGGTGCGAATCGTTACAGAATGTTCAGTTCTCTTACGCGAAAAGTAAAGGTGCATCTTCATAGATGGGAAGGTAAGCTGCTTTCAAGGGGAAGGAAAAAGGTTTTGATAAAAGTTTTTGCCTAGGCCATTGCCACTTATACCCGTACTGCTTTCGTATTCCCAAGAGGATTTGTGAGCGATTGAAAAGCGATTGTCGATTATTGCTGGGGCTTCGAAAAGGACAAAAAACAAATGCACTGGGCGAGATGGAGCAAGATGAGTATGAGAAAGGAGAAAGGTGTGATGGGCTTTAGAAGCATTATTCATTTTTACCAGGCAGTGTTAGCAAAACAGAGTTGAAGAGTTCTCGGTAATCAAGATAGCCTCCTTCGTAGAGTTCTTAAAGGGAAATATTGTAAAAATGGGGACTCTATGAGTGCTCAAATTGGCAAGGCACCTTCACAATCTTGGAGAAGTATCATTTGAGAAAGGGAGTTGTTCGAAATAGGGAGCATATGAAAAGTGGGAAACGAGAGGAAAATTGTGATTGGGAGAGATCCGTGGCTCTACAAGGAGAGCAATCTGAGAGTGTTTAGTGCGAAAAAGCCTTGGAATTACTTTAAAGTTGCACATCTTTTGGATGGTTGTCAAAGGTGTAACGTTAACAAAGTTTATTCCATTTTTCCCATCAAGAAGGCACACAAGATTATTAGGTGTAAATACCTAGGTTTTCCTTCCGTTGAAATTCAAGGTTAAATTTGTAATTTTGAGCTTACCAGGACTTTTGAAAATCCTTTTGAATTTTTTTTTGATTAAAATTACTTATTTAAATCATATCTTGAGAAGTGTGAAGTCGGAATTTGAAAACTAGTGGTAAAAAGGTCATTTTAAGCTTAAGGGGTATTTTGGTAAATTAGCCTGTTGTTTTGTCCTTATATAAAAAGTCAAAAAAGAAAATATGATTAGGTTAATCATTTGTCTCCCTCGATTTAAGCATCATCCACTCACCTTCTCTGCAAATTCGACAACCTCAACTGCACCGTCCGACAGCAGTAGCCTTTGTTAGAGACGATTTTAGGAATTGTCGCCTTGGGAAATAGCAGTCGTCGTTGAGGGCCAACCAACACGAGCCATGCTTTGTCTAGTGTTGCCTCTGGCTCGCCGCGAGTTTGAGCCAATCACGAGCAACCAACAACGTCGAAACAGCCTGTGGCCGTCAGATCTCTCGTTCCTCGTGTTTGCGCGCTGCCGTTTAATAGGAAGATACCACCAAATCCAAAGTTGCCACCAGACTCGTACATGTCAGCGCATTCTAAAGCTGCTGAGTATTCTTCCCAAACCTGAGTCAACATCTCAACATGTGCCATGTTGACCTAAACATGCAGCCACTGTCCTCTATGCGTGGATTTCATGCGCACCACTGTTGGTTGCCAGAAAATTTTTGAATAGTGTTTTTTGGGTAATTTCGACTATCTAAGTCCAATTTTGATAGTCTTATATGCTAATATTGACTCGTTAACCCTGGTTTTGCTCGATAAAGTTCGGGAAAGCTCTAGGACTTGCGATTGATCATTTTAGAGATTAATTAGTTGATTTCGGCCAATGTACATGGATCTCATCTTTAGCTTGGGGTCTTGTAGGTAATTATAAGCATGTGTAGAATGAAATAACTTTGATTTAATTTATGATCTGTATTAATTACACTGTTGTTTGCATGACGTGTACTAAACATTATTACTATGTTATGAATGATATATATATGTATTGATGAACCAAGTTATTGATTTATGATAAGGTGGCATGTGTTCACGATACACTTGTTGATATATTAACTGTATTGATGTGAACATGGGTATTTGCATTATATATGCATCTATAAAAATCACAAGTAAGCATCGAATTGAAGGCCCGAGAGCGGCATTGCACTGCAGGGTAGCTCCGGAAGTGTATATTATTATCTAAAGAGTCCTGAGAGTGTCATGCCTTATCAGAGTAGCCCCGATGTCACCATTACTTTCTATTGAAGACTTGAAACTAAATGGCCCTATTAAGGTCACCCGCTATTATTATTTATCTCTTGCATCATCTGTTATCTTGTATATGCATTTCATTCACTATATTCATGCTTGCACTGATCCCAAGTTAGGTATCCTTACTGGGTTCAACAACTCACCCCTATTCTCTGTAGGCCTCCACAGGTGTGCACAAGCTTTACCAGGATGACTGATTTGGAGCTGGGAGACCATGTAACTAGTCTAAAAGTCTAGATGTTATTTATCTGCATTCTTCTTTCGCATTACCATTTTATGAACTGGTTTTACTATAGAGACATGTAATGGATGATTCTGGTTTTTACTGTTTTTCTGTTGGTTTTAGAACTGGGTACCAGTTTGCACGTTTTACGAACTATTACAGTTTTTATTAATAAATGAGGTATTTATTCATCATGTCTTATATTTTAAAGGTTGTTTAATCATACACCTAGGGTATAAGCCTAGATATGACCCTAGTCTGGGCCAGGTCTTTACATTAGGATTTCGTTAAGTGACTCTGATAAAGAAGATGGAATTATTTAGAATCGGAGCTCAAATGGAATTTTCAATGTTAAAAGCAAGCGTCTACCAATTGACAATAATGGTCGGCCAAGCTCATGAAGCTTCTACTTCGTTGGTTACCCCGACTGCTAATTTATGGAAATCTTTTTAGGATGCCGAGGTGCCTCCTAAAATCAAGATTGGCTCTTACAGTGTTCTGAAAAAGGCTATCCCCACAAATACTAACATTCAAGGAAGAGGAGTGGATATCTTAAATCTATGTGATCTTTATGAGAAGTTAAATGAAACCAATCTCCATATAATGAAGGATTGTAAGTTCGCGTCTAAAGCCTAGTTGTTTGTTTTCCCTTGGCTAACTGATTTTTACTTATTTTTCAGGGGCATTAGTTATGGAGAAACTTTCTGGATGGGGATATGCGAGAAAATTGATAAGAAAGATCTTCATAAAGCTATTATAATTATTTGGAGTTTTTGGAATTTTCGTAACAATGTTAAACAAACTCATAAAAATGCCAAAATTGACGATTTACTGATGGTAATTTCGATCTCATTCCTTTCTTTTGGTAATATGCATTTTTTAGGAAATATAAAGTCGGCTATAGGAGTTAAGCATGGATATGGCATTATTAGATGGTCCCCGCCTCCGAAGGGTTCATGGAAGATAAATGTTGATGGGGCGTGAAAGGAAGATCTCAAGATCGATGGATCGAGATGGATTGTGACAAATGACAATGGAAGACCATATAGTTGTAGTGTGAAGAGCAATGTGATAGTTGCATCAGCTTTTGAGAAGGAGTACCTGTTAGGCAAAGATGGCCTCTCTCACTTGTTGGCCTGTGGTGGAATCAGATTCGTTAAATGTTATCAATTTGATCAATGGTATTTATCAAGATGTGACTAAAATTAGTAGTATTATTGCTGATATTTGTGATAATCATCCGGAGTTAAGAGTATATTGTTTGGTTTTTGTAGGCGTGGCGGCAATAGCGTTGCCGATATTCTGGCTAAACTCAGCTCACCTGTTGGTTGGGTTTGTAGATTTAGTCTTGATTCTTGTCATATGATGTGTAGGGCCTCTTTTTTGTAATGGGGGAATCTCCCCTCGCAAATTGCTAATGTGGTGTATTCGGAGCTTATTGGCTCAAACTTGGTTGGTGTTAATGATATTTGTGCACGTTGTTTTTTTAGAAAAAACATTAATTTTTTTTTTTGCGCTCTTTGATTTCGTTTTTTATTCTTTTCTTTTAGGCTATTTTATTATAATATATTCTACAATTTTGATTTGATATGTTTTGGCATCAAAATGTATCACTTCACTAAAATGGAAGTCGTGGATCTCTCTTGTGAATTACTTGTAGAATCTGATGGAGAAGTTTCTACAATGGTATTTTTGAAACAATTGGTAAAGATAAAGGGTAATATATATTAAAACTTTTATCTCCATGGTTTATATAATCTTTTTTAATGGAAAAAAACAATCATATTAACCACCACCAACCAAATGCGAGTATAACCGCCTCCTTAGAAACAAAAAAAAAAAAAAAAAACCTTTAGAGGAGATTCCCCAACCAAAAAAATTTGCATCCATAACAGAAAGAGCCGGAAAACCAGAAACACCAAATACATCCAGCTCAGGGTGAATCTTAACTAGTAGATCAATAGCGAGTTGATCACCAGAGCTATTACAAGCTTTCCCACAAAAATAAAAAGAATTCTCCTTGAATAAAATGATTGTACCCTAAATAATAGCAACAATGATACTAAGTTGAGACAAGTATTGGGAAATACCATTTATAAAATTTATTACATATGAAGAATTAGATTCCACCAAGATATAAGGGATGTTACCTCTTAAGCTCTCCAAAAAATGTTTTACCCCTCCCTGATCGCAAGACTTTCCATAACATTTGCAGAAGAAGCATTTATTCTTCCTCTTGATTTCCAAAGCCTGGGGATACCTATGTGATCCCTAGAAATCCACCTAACACCTCCATTCTCACCATTAGCATCTCAAATTGATCCATCCACATTAAGCTTCATGACTCCGCTGGGGCGGACACCAGCATACCCCTTCTCTTTTATAGTGCAGGGAAATTTATCTTCAACACCTGCAGCCAAAGATATACTGTGTAAGTTTAAGGCTTTGTAAATCATTTGCAACAAGGAATCTTTTTTTTTAGCAGACAATTTTTCATGATACATCCAAAATTACTAAAATTCTAGAGCTATGAAATCATAATAACATCAATATAGAGTTCATTCTTTGGGATTTTTGCACAGATCCCTTGCCAGAACGTCTCACCCTATTCCACCGGCCTAAAAAAAGCAACAAAGTCAGTAAATGAAGGAAATATTGATGACCATGCTATTAATTAGAGTTTGTGTCATAAAGGCCTAATAGTTTGTATATTAGAACAAACATTTAATGTTAGACATTTAATGCTATATTTTAGTTATTAATAAAGGTTATTATTTTCTTAAATTGCGTATTTAATATTCAAACATGAATATATGCTAATGGTTATTTGGATGTATACTTAGACAAGTATGTGAGACATACAAGTGGATCTAATTCCAAGTCAAAAACCTAAAACATCTACAAAATATAGACTAAGGTAAGAACGCCTAATTAAGTCTTATGACACTATTGGTACGACTCACTTTGCAAGACTTGCAAATGACCTAATTCTAGTTGTCTATGTGGAGACATGTGAGTAGGGGTGCCAATGCAAAAAAAAAAAAAAAAAAAAATTTACATAAAACAAGACCAGAGGTTTTATGATCGAGCTAGTAATTACATTATGAACTCCCATCAACTACTTCACTAAGGATGATCGTATATCAATGTGATCTTAATCTTGAGTGGCATGGGTGAGACCACCCAAACATCACTACGTCAATAAGCCTCCCACGTTAATGATTGTCATAGTGAGTGACTAAGAACGTGAAGTTACAAGAAGAAATACACACATACCTATTATTGAGGAAGATGTAGAATTGTTCCTTTAAGAACTGATTTCAGGGCTTGTACAAAGGGTACTCGCCTCTCATTGGCTCAAGAGAACACTGGTACTTATAGTAAGACTACGAACAACTTGCTCATTAGAGGAATCATAGGACTTAAGGAGAAAGATGTAATCACAAAGGTAGAACGAATTTCTTGCCTCAGCTTTGAATTATGAATAAGCTCGTGATGATCATATGACAGATGATCGATTAGATTTATGGATGTTATAGCTTGTCCTATAGTGTAAAAGAGTTCAGCATAGACCTTTAGTGGAATAAGCTTGATGTTAACGAGGAAAGATTGGATCCCGGTAGTTGTAGATTTCAACCTATAGATCCACTGGTCCCCAGACTAGCTCAAATTTGTTGCACATTGTTTTATTAGAGAGTGAATTGGAAGAGTTCAAATTCATGGATTAATTCTGTTTGACATAATTAATAGAGCTTAAGTTTAATTTTTTAAACTTGGTTAATAATATATTGGATATATTTATTTAATATTTATTGAATAAATATTAATCAGAATAATTAATTTATTAGATAATTTAATTATAAATAATTATTGGATTTCTATTTAGTAAGAGGAAATTAATTAATATGTTGAATATGTTAGTTGTATAAATAATTATTGGATAATTAATTACTGGGAGGACTAATTAATTTATTGGATAAATTACTTATATAAATAATTATTTGATCATTATTTATTAAATGAGGAATGATAGTTTATTGCATAAATTAATTGTGTAAATAATTATTGAATAATTATTTATTAAGAAACAATTAATTAATATGTTGGACATATTAATTGTATTAATAATTATTGGATAATTGTTAAAGATATGATTAATTAATATATTAATTGGATTAATATTAATTGGATAAATATTAATTAACAAGAACTAATTGATATATTAGATATATTAATTGAATTGATATTTATTTGTTAAATATTAATTAAAAAGAATTAATTAATATATTGATGTATTAATTGAATTAATATTTGTTGGATAAATATTAATTAGACAATACTTTTAATGAAAAGAAATTGAGAATTATTAATAGATAAATATTAAAAGAGATTTCTCTAATATCTTTTAATATACTAGATATTAAAAGATATTATTCTCTTCTTGTTTGAATATCCTATCTTTATTATAAATGAGAGGTTTGAGAGGTCTTCATTCTCATCTCACTGCAGAGTAGTGCATCTCTCAAACAAAGAAATCTCTCAAAAAAGGGTGTTCTTGTTTCCTATATTTGACAAAGTTATCCGAGCTTGCTTCTCTGAAGACATCCCATCAAGAGGTCAATCAAGAAGTTTCATGAGAATTGATCGATCATACTCAATATAAAGACGTTCCAGATAAAATCAGAGACGTTATTCAATGTGAGTATGAATTTATTAACAACATACTGATCACCAATGGTATTGCATATAAATTAATTAATGGAAATTTTTGTTATCACATGCTTCTGCCCTGTTAATTGAATGCTCATACCCTATATTCTCAACTCATACATGAATCGCGAACTTGTAATCCTTAATCATATATATATTAGTTTCGTGAGCTTTTTCACACAAGACACACCTCTGATTAATGTCAATCCCTTTAGCTTGGATATTAGGATGAGAAGGCATTGAATTTTTCAAGAAATTTCAAGCCTCAATCTTGGTCGTTAAGGTCACTTCCACTTTCCAAAAGGATTTCCAAAGACTTATTGTCAAAGAATTGTCCAATGTAGGGGTATACATGTGTTGGGTTGGTTCGGATTGAGGAAAATGTTTTTACCAACTCAAAATTTTGAGTTGGTCAATTTTTCAACCCAACCTAACAAATTTGTGGACATGACCGACCCAACTCAACCCATTTGTGGACATAATCTAACCCAACCCAATTCACTAACCTATACCATCCTCAACAAATGTATATATATTTTTGGATTGGATTAATTGAGTTAATGAGTCGTTTTTGTTTTAAATTCAAACAAAAAATCTTCATAATAACTAATCATTCAACTTCCATTTATACCATTATATATATTATAAAGATTATCTATAAGATTTTAGAGAACAAAAATTTAAAGATAATAATAAAATAAAATAAGTATATGCATATATAATAATGTTATAGGTAAATAAATATTTTTCAAATCAATAATGAATTCGAGTTAATCCAAATTCATTTTAGGTCAACCCAAGAACCAACCTAATCCATAATTTTCACTAATTATTTGAATCCAACTCAATTCAAATAAGTTGATAAACCAACTCAACCCGTCAAATTGGATTGGATTGGTTTAAGTTATTCAGGTTGTTGGGTTATTTGAACACCCCTAGTCCGAGGGAGAGGCCTTACTGACTTGAGATAAATTAGAAGTCAAGTGATAGACACTTTTCACACAAAAAAAAAAAACTCATTAGATTTATGAGTCTAAATGATTTCATCCTCCTTACCACTATACCCAAGCAAGATTTTGGAGATACTTTCTGCTTCATCTAGTGAAAAAATGGAGTCTATCAAATTAGTATCCAAGTCCACATTTTCAAAAAAGATTAACCATTTTAAGCTCTTTACATTGCTCCGTGGTCAAAATAGGAACCAGATTGTCTTTGCATATAAACCACGTGTCTCTCTTAATTACAATTTTCTAACCATTGTCAAATTTCCATCTATAGCCCTTACGAAAAAGATTTGTACCCTACATTATACTTCTCCATGCCAAGGAAGGAGCATTCCTAATCCTTGCTCCTATGAAATCCTCGCCTTTAAAGTACTTACCACAGAAAACTTGATTAATCATAGTATGTGGGTTTCAAATAATCCTCCATTTTTGCTTAGCAAGCATCGCCTGATTAAACAATTTAAGAATGTGAAACCCTATCTCGCCTCTTTCCTTGCTTAGCCTAATTCTTTCCCAGCTAGCACAATCCATTCTATTACAACCCTTGTTAGCACTCCACCAGAAATTAGCACAAGTTCTATCTATTTACTTACATATTCCATCTAGTAGGAAAAAGCAACTCATAGTGTATGTTAGGATAACTCGCTACTAATTTGATCATCACATCCTTACCACCTTTTGACGGCAAATTCCCCTTCTACTTCTATCGGCAACCTTTTACCTTGTTATAGATACCTCTGAACAGATCGATCTTGTTCTTACTATTTTGAGATGACATACCTAGATAGGTTCCAAGATTAATATCCATTTTAACCCCCATCAGTTTGCACAACTCAACCTTATTAGCATTCTGCATATTTTTTACTAGTAATCATAAAAGATTTCTCAAAATTTATAGTATGGCTCGAAACTTTCTTATACACATGAAGAATTCTTTTGATCTGCTGGCAATCCATCCTATTTTTCTTGAAAAAGAGGAGACAATCATAAGCAAAGAAAAACTCCTCTCTTAAGTAAAGTCGAAGGCCCTCAGCATAGATGAGAAATAGATATGGGGATAGCGGGTCCCCTTGCCTTAGTCCTCTTTCATGGGTAATATCTCATCGGGGAGCTTCATTGTCGATAACTGCAAAATGTACATAATGAGATACAAGCTTGGACCTTTCGGATCTAACTAGCACTAAAACCCATTTTATCCATAATTTTTTAAATAAATGTCCAGCTTACCCTATCATAGACTTTTCTTATATCTAATTTAAGGGCTACATAACCCTCTTTACCCTCGCGTTTTTTGTTAATTGAATGGATACATTAAAACCCCACTAGTACATTATTAGAGACGAGCCTACCGAAAATAAAAGCAACTTGGTTTGGGGATACAACTTTGTTAAGCATATTCTTCATTCTATTGACATCATTTTGGCAATAATTTTATAGAAGGTATTATAGAGGCTAATCGGCCTAAACTCCCTCTATTTTGTTGGATTCTTGGATCTTTGGAATAAGAGCAATGAGAGTTTTATTTAAAGGTTCCAAATCCTCGTGATCATTAAGCACTCCCAAACACACCTTAATCACATCATTTCTAGACCTTTGGTTCCAATAAACTTCCTCTTCTTCTAGCAATCTATCAATTTGGCACTCAACCTCTCTTATTTCTCAGAAAGGCTTACCATTAGCAATCAAAGAAGCTAACTCGAACTCTTTCCTTTCAATAATCCTCCTTACAAAACCCTTAAGCCTATCTTTATTCATTCCTCCCCGAACTAGCTCATCTCTTCATAATCATATTCTTGCATTCTTCAACAGAAGTTCGGCTATTTTCAAATTTCAGCCCTCCTAATATAAATTTTAAAATTAATTCTTATGGCTAGTTAATGATTAAATTTTTTTCAAATAAAAAGATTTTCCATTGTATTTCTAAATTCCATTTAGACATTGTTTAATTAATAGAAATTATCATTATTATTTAATCAAACTAAAAACAAAGATTGGTTTCGAGATTTAAATGCAAGTTGATTCAGTTAAGATATTTGAAAAGAATCTAAATGAAAATTTAAATACATTTTAATCCACTTTTTCCCTAAAGATGCATGTACTAGCTTTTGAAAAGGTTTTGGATATATTAAAGCTTTGATTTGACAATACATGCACTTGGTAATATATGCCCCACTCCCACCTCCATATAGACACACCTTAGAATAAATATATACCCTAATTTGGTAAATAACTCATCATTGTCACACCTCTAACTATGGTTAATTTAATTCATACAAAATAATAATAATATTATTAATATTAAAGCGATTGGAATTTTTTTTAAGGAAATAATTAACTTCAAAAAAAAAAAAAAAAAGTGAGAGAATACGTTTTATATATTCACACAATTGTTCTTGAATTTAAAAAAAAAAATAATAATAAAAAAAAATCTTTGTTCTTAGGTTTTGTAATAATTTTAGTTTGGTTTGCGTATTTTAAAATTGAATATTTTTACTTTGATATTTAAATAATGCTCATTTTTCATTTTTAAATTTGAAGTTTAGTTTCAGTGTTTAGTTTCTTATATTTCAAAATTGAAAAGAAATTTAAAAGAATACTCACTTTTAGTACTTGTGTATTTTTAAGTTTATTTTTATATTACTTAAAAGAAATGTAGCTCAGTGAAAATACAATAATCAGTTTAATAATCTATTAGAGCTGAAAATTGTTTTAGTCAATATTTCGTTACATATAATACTCTTATCTCAATAACTAAAATTGAATATTATTGAAATATTATATATGGGTGAATATTATTTAAATTTGGAACACATAGGCAAATATAAATTACACCTCCAATTTAAAAATTAAAAAAAAAAATCCCTTAATACATATTATTTTCAAAATTAAAGGAATAATAATAATAAAAAAAAAATCAAAGATGAAGGGTTGATTGTCATTTAATCAACTAGGACCATAACTAAAAAGAAAATGTAAAATATAATAACTTTTTTAATTACTTTTGTGATATTATATATATATATATATATAGTATATATAATCAAAATAAAATTAATAAAAATAGTTTTTCTGTATTTATTTTTTTCTTTCTTTCCTTAGTACAAAATTAGAGAAGAATTAATGGAGAATATACTTTTAATCCTTAGATTTATGGTTTAATTTTTATTTTTTTCTTTATGTTTTAAAATTGAGAACTTGCTGATGAATTTCAATCATGCCCAATTTTAAT
>JBBMEG010018428.1:3133-25073 GCA_037832605.1 Cyclanthera cordifolia | reverse complement strand
AATTCGCAGTGCTTGAAAGTGATTCAAAGCCCACATGTCTTCTCGACTGCTTTTGTAAAGGGTTAACGTGCACTAGTTTGTGGAACAATCCAAATATGACTTAACGTGATATCCTATCCTACCATAGAAAGAACAATAATACCCTTCCATGATTCCTGAGAATAAGGCTTAGGAAAATGATAGCACTCGAATTCGAAGTTCCAATATTACAGATCTTTAAACCGCTGTAATAATATCCAGAAAACGTCTGGAAATTCCACGAACATAACCGGAAAAATGAAGCAAATAATGGTAAAAAAAAAAAAATTAAGAACTTACTTGAGAGCCATTTTTCTGTAAGCGCTTTTGATTTCCTGATCCGTGGAGTTCTTGGAGACGCCGAGTACATCATACGGATCTCTACGGTGCAACACCGCCGCATCTTGATTCTCGGATTTGGATCCGTGCGACGGCATTCTTGGAAACGATCGAATTCTACTTCTGAAAGAAGAAGAAGAAGAAGAAGAAGAAAAAAAAACCCTAAAACCCTTCGTCTGAAGATGGGATTTCTTTCAGACTGAAACTGGAGCTTGCAACTGCAATTTGGCCATGGAATTTGCTCCCGAACAAATCAAGCAACGTGAACTAATAATAAGAAAGAACAATTTCCATGGACAATCAGCTGAAGCTTTTCCTCTCTGGATCACATAGAACGATGAGAGAGAGAGGAGAGAGAGAGAGAGAGAGGAAGAGAGAGAAGGGGAAGATTAGGTTTGCTTGGGTAATTGACAAATAAAATTTTCAAATTCAAAACCATTTCACTTTTTGTGCGCATTGCGCCCTTCTTTGGCTCTTTCGGTTTCCACATAGCACGGACCGCTATTTTAGGTTTCAGGGTTCACTGCCTCCACAATCATAAGATTGAGGAATGTTCAATTTTTTTTTTTTTTTTTTTTAATTAAATTAGGTAAAGAGTAATTATATTTTTAATTAAATTAGGTGAAGAGTCATTTTTCTCATTAAATTAAGTGAATATTTTTTTTCAGTATTCAGATTAACTTGGACTATTTTTATAAAGACAAATCTTACAGATGTTAAGTAAACATTTCAAAATTAATCGCTAATTAGGTGGATTTTTTTTGGTGAACTAGGTGGATTTTTTTTTCTTTTTTTTTTTTGAATTTTACAACGTTGAGACATGAGCCCACGCTCGTATTAATGAATTATTATTTTGACTGTTACATGTATTATCTATCAAGAAATCGTTTGAATTCTCATCCTAGACTATAGTCGGAAGGGAGTAGTGTTCTATCCACCTAGAAATAGAAATATTCATTTTCAACATGGAGTCGGGGTCCCATGGGGATCAATCCCTAATGGGACGACAAATCCCCAATTAAGCGGTGAATAGAGAAATAGCCGGGATGAATTCTCTGCGATCCAAAGGGATGAGGACAGAGAATGTATTCCCCATCTTCGATTTCACATTCTCCGCCCCGTTTATATTATATTTATTTTTATTTTATTTTATGCATATACATAAAATTTTAGAAACTTTTATTTATATTAAATTTTTTTTTACAGAATTAATTATCTAATTAAAATTAATAAAAATTTAACTGAAAACATTATCTAAATTAAAGAATTGATTTAAGACGGAGAAAGTTTGTTAAAATTTGGAACAATAAAGAAAAATGAAAAATAATTAAATGGTAATAATTTCTTATAAAAAACTCGATCTTCGTGCATTCCTTCAAAATTTATTACGCTGAATTTCGCTAGATGTGGTGGCATCAAGCGATCAACTAGTTCGAAGCATAGTTTGAAAGATCAAGTTGAAAAACTTTTTAAGAAGGTCCATGAACAAAGTCATACCTAGTCCCTTGACGCTTATAAGATCTGGCACAATGGATTAGATTAAATTAAGCAGTTACGAGACAAAAATGTCATAATTAATTATATTAATTAAATATTTTTGTATTTTACTACACTCACTAAAGAGTTTCATGAACTCTCAATAATTGTATCAAAGCCGACTTTCTTATTGTTTAATTCTGATTTAGCCTATATGGGTTGTTATTAGTCATATTCTTGAATGTATGTTTATATGTTTAAGTTTTTGTTGCAAAAAGTTTTGACTAAAAGCATAATTAGTACGCAATTATGTTTTATTTTTTTTAATAGAAAAATGTAAAAATCCAATTGGATATATGAATTTTGTATTTTTACTTTGATCTTTATTTTAAGAAATCATGAATGCCCAGTAACGCGAAGAACAATAGGTATTAAAGGCCAAATAGGATGAACAAGGAGAAAGGATGGTGACTTACAGTAATGGTCTGGTGGCTTAGAGCCATGAGGGCCACACCATCTACAAACCAATGGAGCTGCGACATGGCTTGGAATTGTGCCCCGAGCTGAGGTGGCTTGGAGCTGGAATATCCTCAGCTAGATGGCTTAGAGGTTGTGCCCCAAGCTGAGGTGGTCAAGATTGGACTAGGTGGGTTCCCCTTCGAGATTTCCCCACATAATCTAAAGATTTTTTAATCTAACCTAAAAATATCTTTGAAAGTAAAGACTCGACCCGACACGAGACCTTTTAACACTAAATGCATGGGCAAAACATGCTAAAACCAGAGGCATGTTGTATAACTATAACACCATGTATTTCAAATCATTCAAAAAGTAACACAACACATACAAAATTTAAAGCCAAACATGACTTGTTTATATTACATCCAATTTTCTTACATTTACATACATATGCTGTAGGCATTTACATGTTTTCTTTTAGTAGCTAGTATTAACAATCTAATTTATACAAGTGTTCAAGCTTTGATTCCAACAGTTTTAGTCTAGCTGCAACATCAAAAATGATTTCCTTTGTGTAATAACATTTGCATTTTATTGTCAAGTACTACAACTCCCGAGTCAAGGGAAAACGCTTTCAAGTTGGCGACTTAGTGCTGAGGAGGGTGATGTCAAATACCAAAAAAATTCAACAGTGGAGTCTTGGGGCCAAATTGGGAAGGACCATACAAGGTTGCCAAAGTGGCACAACCATGCACCTACTATCTCGAGGACATGGACGAGAATAAAATCCTCAATCCTTGGAACGTTGAACACTTGAAAAAATATTTTCAGTAGATTGTAATTCAAGTCGTTAATGAATAAAAGTGTTGTTTTCTCATTCTTTCCATCTTAATTTAAGTATATTGATTCTGTTTTCATAAACTTAAATTGGGAGTAGGCAAGATAGAGATTAAAATTATTATTATTATAGTTCATAAACTTAATAGAAAAAATTGTTATTCATTCAAAGTAAAAAAGAAAAAAAAATTATGGGTTACAACCTATAAGGAAAAGGTAAAGACTGCAAAGTAAAATGCTTCAAGTAAAAAGAAATGCAACGAAAAAGTCATCAAGGCCCCCCGGAGCTACGCCTACTGGAAGTTGGTAGGTTGAGTTCGGCTTGGGCAGGTGCTGTCCTAGCCAGAAGAGCCTGACTTCTTTCAGGCACGCCCTGTAAGATGCGTGAGTCGTAGCAAGTGGGTTGGGCTGGATCACTTGGAAGTCCGGACTCGAAGGCTGGCAAGGAAGGGTTGGCGAATTTTTTCGTAGTGCTGGAACAAAGAGACCGAAAAAGAGGAAGGAGGTTTCATAACTAACTCCCTCCTGAATTCGGTCCAATGCCCAGCCTATGGCAGCCTCACCAGCGTTGTTCTCCAAAATTACAAAGGCAGGAGAGCCCTTTACAAGGTTAGCCACGTATGCAGCGTTCTTCAGCTTCCCTTCAGAAGAAGCCAACTATCGTCGAAGACGAGCCATAGTGGACAAGTCTTCTCGGCGCGCGCGTGCAGTTAGACTTCGGACCGCTTCGGTGGAAGTCCGAGAGTCGACTAAGGCAGTCTAGGCGAATCGCTGAGCTTCTTGAGCTTGTGCCAGCTCCCATCTAAGCTTGTCAATATTAGTATACAAAGAAGAGCGGGCGTGAAGCAAGTATTCATAAAGGTGACAAGAAGCTGAGGCGAAATGCATGAACACCTGTAAAAAAAACCAAGGTAACAAGTTAATTAGCATGCGTACTCAAGCCAACATATAAATGTAAAAAGTTGGGTCGCCATACCTCGTGCATCAAACAGGTATCTTCTTTCAAAACCTGGGAGGCGTCTCCTAGGGGAAAAGGAGCCGAATGAGACTCTGCTTCACTTCACAAGTTGGAGGCCAAAGTGTTTTCCTCCTGCGGGTCCAAAGTAAGACGGTACGATCCTGACAAAAAGTACGAGTCGAATCCAAGAGGAAGGCTGTGTATAAGCGTCTAAAGCCTGCATAAGCTTGTCCGAGCAGGAGAAGGGACATGGTCAAATCCGAGGCTAGGTCTGTCAAACTTCGAGTCCGACCCAACAACCAAGTCCTCTAGGACTTCAGGAAAAAGAAGATCTTCATCGTCACCAAGTGGAAGGGAGTAGCCCTCCATAGTAAGGTCCACTGTGTCGTCGGTATGAGGCCTAATAAGGGGACGAAACATCTGTCGCGTCACTGCATCAAAGGCGCGCCTCAACGAAGGCTTGTAGTCCATGGCGACTGAGCACAGTAAAAGACGTTAACTAACACTTCTAGTACTCAAAGCATGCAAAGTTTAAGAAAAAAATGTAAGTTGCATATCTGGAGCGGATCCCTTCTATGGGGCGGGCGAGTCCAAATTAAAGTCAGCTGGCACGGCTGAATCTGGAAGGAGGTTGTAAAGCGCCAACAAATCTGTGGTCAGATATTGCGTGCTGCGAGTGACCTCCTTAGGGTAGGTCATAACGACCTCGTAGAATTTCATTACCTGAGAACGGGGATTTAGTTTCCTGTGTATTGGAAACAACACAAAAATGTAAGTGCAGTACCAAAAGATCGATGAGCCAAGGCGAAAGAAAGTATACCATATGTTCCAAAGGCAATGGGGATTGCCAGTGAAGCTTCGGCACCTAGCGCTGCCCAATGTCCTCCAGCGAAGAACCAACGTTCTTTCCACCCCTTCTGAAAATTGGGCACGTCACCAAAGGAGAAAGTTTGCTTCTGAAGTAAGGTAGCAGCCCACTGTGATGTTGGGATGCTGGCAGAAGCGGTAAAGGGAAAGAAGGTCTATGGCACTGAATGGACCCTCGAAGTCGGTGTAGACCCAAAGGCTGTGGACACCAAAGAAGACATTCCAAGCATTGGGAGCCAGCTACTTTGGAGCCAACCGGCCATACCTAAGAAATCTTGAAGAGAATGCATAAGGGGTAGCCAAACTCCTCTATCAAATATGGTAGTGTAAAGGGCCACCTCGCCTGAAGGAGGTCGGGTGTACGACTCCAAAGCCAGCTGAAGCCGAAGAGTGATCTTGGGAGGAATAAGGTATTCGGTCCTAAGGTGATCTAGGTCTTTTTGGGTCAAGACAGACGCGACCATCTGAGTCCAGACCCTACTGTCAAGGCTTTCCACCGAGCCTTCTTAAGAGAGGAGGTAGCCCGAAGGTGGAGGGATTCAATCTCGTAATCAAATGAAGGGTCCATGACAGTCAAAGCAACAATAATCTGCGAATAACGAAGTTAGGAAAAAGGCAAGTCTTTGACAAAGAGAGCCTAAGTAACCTAGGAAATTCGAAAAGCGGTTAAAAATGCAAGACTTTTATAAAAGTGCCTAAGTAGCCTAAAAAGTTCGAAAAGAAGTTAAACGGGTAAGTCTTTCAAAAAAGAGCCTAAACAATTCAAAAAATTCGGACATACATGCATGGAAGGCAAAAAATCGAAAAAACGCCTAAGTAAGGGTGGAATTTTCGAAAATACGCCTAGTTACTAGCATAAAGTCGGAAAAAGAAGGGTAAATACCAAAAAGAAGAGGTAAGACGGATGCTTTCCAAAACTCCAAAACGCAAAGCAAGTCTCCTCTCACACTTTGAAAAAATCGAAAATTTTAGCTCAGTGAGAGGCAATTTTCGGCCAAAGTAGGGTGAAAAAATGAGGGTGTAGTTTTGAAAGAATGTTTTTATGCTGAGTTATGGAAAATCTCTAAGAATAAATATTTTCCTAAAAAGAGAAGGTGATTTTTCTTTGAATAAAAATGTTATCTTGGAAAATATATTCTTAGAAATAAGATTGGAATGATCATTTTCCATAACCTTAAAATTTTTTTTTTTTGATATTATTTAGGAAAAGATATTCTTAAAAAGAATATGGCCTAAGTAAATTTCAAAGAGACTCGGAAAAACGTGAGGTAATGTTGTAAGCCAAAAATATCCCAACAGACTCAAAAGAGGTTGGGACCCACTCGGAGGACAAACAAGCCAACGCCGACCCCCCGAGGGTCGGCCAAATGGAGGCCTTGACCTTCAGGGGGTCGACCAAGTCCATGCCGACCCCCCGAGGGTCGCCCACGCCTTTTGTCGACCCCCCGGGGGTCGCACACACCATTGCTAACCCCCCAGGGTTCGGCCAAGCAAGTCCGCCTCTTCCGAGGGTCGACCAAGGAAAGGCTCGACCCCCCGAGGGTTGGCCCTTGCAGCCTCACCCATCTAGGGTCCGGAAAAAGAAGGCGAACACCCCCTAGGGGAAAAGCCGTGGAAGTCAAAACTCTCCGAATAATCAACCGAGTCCAAGTAACGTATAGAGGCGCTGCACCCGTGACATCCCCCGTTATAATGAGTAGGTCAGCCTGAATAGGTTGGTCGTGGAGGTTAGGACTCTCCGAAGATTCGACCGAGTCCAAGTGACGTATGGAGGCGCTGCACCTCGTGGCGTCCCACGTTACAACGAGTAAGTCAGCCCGAGTGGGTTGGTCGTGGAGGTCAGGACCCTCCGAAGAGTCGACTGAGTCCGAGTAATGTATGGAGGCGCTGCACACCGTGGCGTCCCTCGTTACAACGAGTAAGTCAGCTCGAGTGGATTGGTCGTGGAGGTCAAGACTCTCCGAAGAGTCGATCGAGTCAAAGTAACTCCAGAGTCAAGACCGTTACACCTCCAAATGGTAATAGCCAGGATTACGTACGCTGATACCTGACTTTATGACGGACGTTTCTAACGGCCTGCCATTATGCCGCCCATAAGTGAGCTGCAGCGGTTACGAAACTGACTGCTATAAGAGCCAATTCATTCTCCATTCCTGACGATCATAAGCTAATCGAGCTAAGTATTCTTATGTCATTCTGAGTTCTAAATTATCCTCCTAAAATCCCTTCCTGACTTAGGCATCGGAGGCCCTGTGGCTCACATCACACCGGTGTGTCCTAATTTTCGCTTTTTTGGAGGCATTTTCGTCATCAGTTAAACAAATTTTACTGTGATATTCGTTGACCATTTTTCGGCATCAACAAATACCTTCCAAACCATAATCAATATGACTGCATAGATAATTACTCCATCTCATCCCTTACTTTTTTTTTTCTTATATAAATTTTGAAATATTAAATGGGAATTGTCAAGTTGTACTAGGTATGTATGAACGTAGGGAACACATTGATATTTTTTTAAAATAAAAATCTTAACAACTTTTTAAATTTAAAATACAAACCAATTAAAGAATCTATTTAATAATGACTAACAAACCTTTTTGATTTTTTAAAGGGCCAATAATTATCTTTGTTTAACTCTTTGTGAAAGTAGTTACACCAAATTTTTTCACATAATTTTGTTTTTAAATAAAAATAATTGAATATTAAATGTATTTTGTACCATAAATTTTCTATAAAAGAATCTCAAGAAAAAAAAATACATAAATTTAAATGCTAAATAAATTTAGTCAATTTTTTAATTAGTTGAATCGTCAATGCTGCCTTATAATGAACATATACATTTAAGTAATTTTAGAAAAAAAATATAATTCTATATATATATTTGTCACTCAATTGGTACATAATTAATTATAATATTGGGCAAAACAATTCCTCAAACCACATAATTAATTATTAAAATCCAACAGAAAAACGAGATAGTAATTAAAGAATTAAGCAACAAGGCTAAGTAGTTGAAATGAAATTAGAGTACTCTGCAAGTGCCCACAGTGGGAATACGTTCCTGTATAGTCCGTAGTGTAACATGCAAGTGTTCATAAAAACTCCAGTTATTCCCTGCCATATGCATATACATATATATATATATAAGATTAAATTATCTATTAATTAATTAACAATTAATTACACAATTAACTAACCTGCTGAGGGTAATCACCATCTTCTAATTGAGAATTAATCAACAGCTTCGCAGCACGGTGGAGAGGACTTGGATCTCTCTTTCCCTATATATAATTATAAAAATTAGCTTTTATAATTACTATTTAAACATCTTATTCAAACTAATTGTTACAACAATTTCTCTTTTAAAACCACTAAAAATAACTGTTCGCATTTCTAATCATTCAAAATAATCACTCCATAATTAATCATTCAAATATCCCTAAGTTTTTGTAACGTGCTCATTTGTGATGTCTTTCTTATATTAAAATTAGGTTTAAATATTTATTCTAGTTTGTATGTATATCTACTTTCTAAATGTCTAGTTTTAGTGTTCATATTAAAAAAAAAAATGTTGATCAATATATTTCTATAGTAGTTATTTTCATTTTAATCAAAATTTTGTTCATACATTTTATATATATATATATATATATTACTCTAAAATTATAGTAGAAAAAGAGATTGCCTTTTTAAATAAATTTAATAAGAAATTTACCATAAAAACAAATTATATGCATTTTTTAAATAAAAGTATTGTACTAAATTGTACAAAGATTAGAAATTAAAATAAAACAAGGATATTATACGCTGATCACATATTTCGAAATTAGAGGAGTTGTCATAAAATGTCTTAAATAATTAAAAGCGATAAGTTTCTACCTACTTAAAAATTAATTTTTTTTATTAATTTACTTCAAATTCAGATGTTGTAAGAATTGTCGAAATAGACGTAAGCTCCCGAACATATAACCATTACAAATTTGAAGGAATTAGATTTTTTGTGAGTAGCGAAAAAAAAGAGTTACATATGTCAAAAAATTTTAAATAAATAAAACTGATAAGAGCTTAACGAAGTAAACTTGAAATTGATAGATTTAAATCGAGTAAAACAAACCTGTTGAGCATGGATCAAAGCCATCAAAGCAAAGGAAGTTTGAACAAGATTGGAAGCATTGGTTGGAAGAGGTATGTATAGTTTATTGAGGCAAGAAACATAACTCTCTCCCCAACCACCATCTAAGCATTGAGTTTGAAGAAGAAAATGAACTCCTCTTTCAATGGAGGGGCAATTATGGTAATTATCTCCAGCAGCCACTAATCCTTTGATAGCAAAATATGTAGCATATATGTGACAAATTCCCCAATTTCCAAGCCATGATCCATCTTCTTTCTGCATTTCTTTTATGTACTTCACTGCTTTTCTTATAAAACTTTTTATCTCTTCCTTTCTATGCTCCGGATATAGCTTCTTGAATAGCATCATCGCTTGTATCGACGATGACGTGCATTCTACGTATCTATAATAATTCAATTATTTCATTCATTATTAATAAAAAGTTAAAAATAAATTCACGTCCTTTTATTAATTTGAAGTTTGTTTCATTTTAATTGAAATATCTAATTTTAATCTTATATCTAATATAGTATTACTATTATGTGTTTGAAATTAGTTTCAATAAAAATAGTCAACTTTAACAAAAAAAAAAAAAATTAGTATAAGAAACGTTGGAAGATCAAAATATTCCTTATAGTTTATAGAGATAAAATGTCAAAAAGTCTTAATTTTTATTTTTTTTAATGGAAATATATATGTATTAAAATTAGATGTTTGAAAATTTATTGATTAAAAAGTGCTAATCTTAAATTATATGGGTCCAAATGTTATATTAACCAAAAAAAAAAAACATTTACTAATTTTTTTTTTTTTTACTAATTAAAATATCATTTTGGATGTTTAAATACTTTGTGATTTATCATAGTAATTTAGAATATCAGATTTCGAGGTTTGTTTCATTGTTGTCCCTATATTTTCAAGAGTTTATTTTAGTCTCTCAATTTTTAAATTTGTTTCATTTAATTTTTGAACTTTTAAATTTGTTTCATTTAGAATTATAAATATTTAAATGTTCAATTTTGATTCTTAAACATTTAAAATAAATTGAAATAGGTTTTTATTGAAAAATTTTTATTAATTTTTCTTTTCATAAAATACCATTTATCTCTATATCGTATTTTTTTTAATTATTAATATTATTAAATTAATTTCAATAAATATTAACTTCAAATGTATTTTATGAACTAGTTTTGATTTTTTTGACTAAAATTAGATATTTAAAAGTTTAAAGATCAAATAATACAAATTAAAAAAATTTAAAAATTAAAATTAGTGCTTTCAAAATCTACGATTCAAAATTGAACAAAGTTCAAAATTTAGGGAATATAATAATTTTTTGACTTTTTATTTTATTTTGGTGAATAAGTTATTAACTATAACAAATTAACAATATAGGTGAAATTCAATAGAAAATAGAGAAAGGCTGATCGTTGTTCGTGTTTTTTTTTTTTTTTTTTTTTTTTTTTCTTTTTTTCGAAGGTTAAATTTTAGTTCGTGTAAGTCCAACAAAATTTTAAGTTAATTTGTATAATATATCTTTTATATATATATTTCGTAAAGAATAGTATTAACATTTTTATATAAATTTTTAGAAATATAATTATAATTGTGGCTTGTTTCAAAACTATTATTGATCCCTAAACTTATCACCCACTTTATTTTGAGCTTATTGAAACTAAAAAAAAAAAAAAAAAGAAAAAAAAATAAATACAATTTTGAATTTTCACCATTGTTATAATTCGGTCTGTGAACTTTTAAAAGTTCAATTTTAGTCTTTGGATTTGTTTTATTTTGATTTTTAAACTTTCAAAAGTCTAAATTTAATCTTTAAACTTTGAAAAAAATTTAAAATTAGTTCATATAGTAAATTTGAAGTCAATATTAATCGAAATTAGTTCGTTAATGTTAATAATTTGAATACAAATCAAGGATAAAATGTAAAATACTTTTAAAATTTATAGAGGAAAATTATAATTTTCTTTTAAAAAAATAAAGATGAAAATTCAAGGATCAATTGAACTTTTTTTAAACTTAAGGGACCGAAACGAAACAAACCTCAAAATTTAGGGACTAAAACTATAATTTTAAAAATTTAAGGACTAAAATGAAATAAAACTAAGAACTAAAATTAAACTTTTAAAAATTCATGGATTAAAATGAAATAAAAATAAAAATAAAGAGATCAAAATAATATTTTACGTATAATGTTAAATAACATTAAAAAGTTAAATAATCAAAATACAACCTACAAACAATATTTTTAATTAATATTTTCCAAACTAATAGGCAAGAGTTGTATACTTACTCGAGCTCTAGTACCGAGTATTCTAGAAATTCCACTGGATTTAATCTCTGAAAAGTGTAAGATAAATATAAATTAATGATGTATTATAAAAATAAATTAATGATTTATTACAAAAGTTAATTAGTGATAACAATACCTCTATATTTTACTAAATATAATAACATATTATATTTATATAGTAAATTATAAATTTGATCACTACTATTTATTTTAATTCTCATGATTTCACAAACTATTTGAAGAAAAATTAAAATTTATCTTATAAATTTAAAATTTAATACTTAGTTTTAATAGTTGGATAGAACTTAAAAAATGGATAGAAGTTTTTGTGTCGGTCAAGACCGACACCAAAATGAATTGGTGACACTTTTTGAGTGACACCAAAAGCTTTTCGTGTCGGTCGGGACCGACACCATATAACATCGGTGTCGCTCCAAACCAACACCAATGAGCAACACCAGAAACTTTTGGTGTCAGTTTTGACCGACAATAAAAGCCTTTAGTGTCGGTCATCTTGCTTGACACCAAAGTTTTTCGTGTCGATTTCTACCCGTCACTAAATATGTCCATCACTAAATGTTTTTAATGTCAGCTGTATTGATGACGGTCGTTTGTCCGACACTAAATTATGAAAGATGTCGGCATAGACCGACACTAAAATTTCAGTTTCTACTAATGAATGGTTCTAGTTGTTCTTAATTTTTGATAAAGTTAGTAGTTCAGCAAATATTAGTAAATGATTAAGAACTCATATGCTCTAATAATCTCCACCTCTAATTATTGAGAATTTTGAAAAGAAAATATTTATTGTTTATGTATTAATGATAAAATCTAGAGTTTAATTACTGATTTAACAAAAAAAAAAAAAAAAAAAACTCAAATCATTTATGCATGAATAATGAATTCTCATATATTTAGTTCCTCAAATCATTTCGAAGGATGATTATTACATTTTAAATCTTATCAAATCATAAAAATTAAATTTCATTTTATTTTTAAATTATAAGACTAAATTTTATTTTATTTTTTTCGGACTATAATTTATGGTTTAATTTTTTAAATCTAAATTAAAATCTAACTTTCTACAAACCAAATTTATAATTAATAAAAATATAATACGATATGATATGATATGATATAATATAATATAATATAATTTTACCTCAAACCATGATGATACAGTTCCAGTAGGCTCCCAAGCTGAAACTCCACCATTTTTTGCCTATTCATGATTTTTAAAATAATATATTGAGTTTAGATATCTTTAATTAATAATTCAAAATTGATTATTTAAGACATTTATTAAATATGAAAAAAAAAAAAAAAAATCAATTTACTTGGAGGGATAATATGATATTGATAGCATCAAAAAAGCATTGAGATTCCATCGCTTCTCCTACTACTTCTGATGGCATCGTCGATAATATCAAACAACACTGAAACATCATGTATTAATATATATATATATATATATTAATAAGTTAGTAATTAAGAAAATATAATTTTAAAATTAAAGTCGGTAGAAAATTAATTAGATTAATACACACCAGTAAATTTTCTGCAGTACAGTCAGAAAGTTTCCATCCATGATCTCTATCAGAGAAAGTCCATCCACCTTTTGATATGTGACGGTACATACTTTCAAAATCTCCACTGGGATTCTCTCTAATCTTTATTTAATAATGCAAATATTTATCAAAATTCAATAAATATAATTGTTGACTGAGAAATTTTAGTCAATCATAAATTGTGTCATCATCATCTCAAATTTAGTGACAAAATTAAATTAACTTTTGAGACAATATTTCTTAAAATAAATTAGATCAAAAATTTGTTTTATTTTGAAATTGGGTCAAAATTAAATAAGACACAAGTTTAATTGGCAGCCCAAGTTCATACGAAGACCCATATCCATGTAAACAAGTCCAATGAGCCAAGCCCAAAAGCTCATCAAGGTCCAAACCCAGAGTCCATAGAAACTCTGTAAATATAGAAGCTTTTCTTCATTTTCAAGATCTAGAAGTTTGAAACTACAGAGAGAATTCATAAAGACAATAGACTCTCAAAATACGAAGAACATGCATCATATTCATCACAATCAGATCATCAAAGAAGATCGATCCATAGATCAGATAAAAAAATCAACAAGCCAAGGCCGATCGAACCTCAACAACAACCTGCAAAGCCCTTGAGACAATTCTACATTCGAGAATAAGCTAAGCCCTCGAAATATTTACATAGGGGAGAGAAAGAATCAGAGGAACATATTAGAGATTGTACCCCACATTTGTACATATTCCCATCGATACAAATATATATTCCAAATTTACACGTGTCTCGCCCTCCTATTTTGCAGTGAAATCTAGTGTGAACAATAATTAATAACCAAACTCATACATCAAACCAATCTTTTCAAAATATGCATAACTCAATCGATATCTTGGACAAACGGTTTTAAAGTTAGATGTTCAATATCTCATCCCATATTGTAAAAGAATTAAAAAAAAAAATCAAGTGGCCGATTTAACTAAATTAAGATCACAAATATTACATCAAACTATTATTTGATAATTACTCGACTTTTATTTATTTATTATTTTTTTGAGTAGAAGTTGGGAGATAGTGACTACAAACTCTCAAATAAATTGAACTAGATTAACACAAAACAATAAAATTATTGTGCCACCAACTCTTTTGGACTTGAATTTTTATTTTTCGATTTTTTTTAGACTAAGACCACAACTATTACTTCAACCTATTATTTTATATTAAGGTGGATTTGTATTCGTAGAAAAATTAAATAACAACAAATTTAAATTTGAAAAAAAAATCAAATAGTTATTAAAGATAGTTTTAAGTCTTCTTAACTTTTTTTTTTTTTTTTTTCAAATTTAAACCTACAATAATTATTCAAATTCATTGGATTTTTTTATTTAGAAATTTACCTTTTATGTTTATTTTGAAAAACCTAACTAAAAAAAAAAAAAAAAAAAAAGGCTTTCAAAAATTTTAGATCGATTTTGAAAATTTAATTAGAATTCATCTATTGTGCCAAGAGACAACTCTTTATAAAGAATTCAAGTTACGATAAGTTTAAATAAAAAAAAAAAAACAAAATAATTATCTCACAATCTTCAAAATTCAAAGGTCTCATATCCAAGTTGAAAACTAACAAAAATAAAGATGAATTTTGTTTGGGCAAAGTACCTGAGATTGTTTAATGAAGTTGTGCCCTTTCTTAAGTGTGTCAGAGAATTCATGATGGAGATTTGTTGCAATCATGGCTTGAATGGCAAGAGCAACATCCCATGATTGACTACCAAAGCTCTGCTCATATAATAATAATAGTAATAATAAATATATATCCTTATATTCTTCAAATTATTTGTGTACGTTAAAAAAAAAAAGTATTTATATAGAATGAATAATACTTAACTTGCATCTTCATTCCATCTTCACCAACCCATAAATAATCTTTAATTCTTGCGAGATGTTTCTTGTAGGCTTCACCATTAGGATCATCGACCCAACATGCAAGTGCGAATAATGGCTGCAATGCTCGACAATCCCCTTACTATGTTAGCTAAGCTACGCTTATTTATGTTAGAGAAGTTCATCAGACTAGTCAAATCTAGAGAATAATTAGAAATACAATTATTAAAAAAAAAGTAACAAATACAATTCGAAACCTGCAAAAAGTTTGGTTAAAGAAAGGGAACCTAAAGCTGAGAACCGGGCTTATACTCTCTGGTTTGAAACGCAATCAAGCAATTACGACACTTTTGGTGCTACTTTGACTTAAACGACCTGCGTTTAATGAATTACATGTTCTTCTTAAAGGAGAAGAGCAAGCTCTTGAAGTTCAGATCAAGAAAGAAGAATCGGTTCCTTTAAACATTCTTGCAATGTACGATATTGTTACTTCAAATGGTAGAGGAAATTGGAGAAATTCAAATCGGGGACATGGTCGAAGTTATGGGGTCGCGATCGAGGTATGAGAAATCAAAGTACTAACTTCTCTACCAAGTCTGTTCTTCTCCCGATTCTAATGCTTTCGATTCTCCTCAATCTAATATAGTGTATTGTCAAATTTGTAACCGTTTCAGTCATAATGCTTTATATTGTTATTTCGTATGAATTTCCCATACCAAGGACATTTACCACCGACTAAGCTTGCGGAAAATGGTAGCATTAAACTTAAATCATGTGAATAGGAATGATTCTTCTTACTCATCGACTAGTCTGAATAATTATGTTTGGCTATCGTATAGTGGGTGTAATGCACATTTAACTCAATATTTTAGCAATTTCAATATCTCAGCAGCTTACAATGGTGATGGGGATGTGGTTGTTGGTAATGGTAGTTCTATGAAAATTTCCCACCAAGGTTTTGGTCAGTTGCATACCTCTCAACCCTATTTTCTTCCTAATAATTTGTTTAGAGTTCCTTCTATTACAACTAATTTGCTCTCTGTCCATCAACTATGTAAGGATAATAAGTATCAGTTTTTTTTTTTATGATGTTTCTTTTGAAATAGAGGATAAGAAAATGAAAGTAACTTTATATCGAGGCCCTTCTGTTAACAGTCTCAATCCTGTGATGTTTGATTCTTCTCATAATTCTACTATCATTTAGGTGTAAAAGATTCGGTTTCTTTATGGCATGATAGGTTAGGTCATCTTTGTTCCTTTGTTTTGAACTCTATACTTAAGATGATTTATATTCCTTTTTTCAAAATTGAATAATATTTGTGATAAGGATGACAACCCTACCAGAATTTTCACATTGATATGGTATTGTCCACTTTGGGCATACACCTACATGACTTTGTCTTTGGTTTCACCCAAAATGTCTCATATCAACAGAGATGGTTATCCTCCCTTATAAACCCATGATCTACCCCTCTTCTAACCAATGTGGGATACTTTGTTTGCATCCCAACAATCCTCCCCTCAAACAAAGTACCGCCTACGAAGCTGCTTTCTAACCGGATAATCATTCTTCAGAATTATTACACTTGAGCCCACCTTCTTATCTCAAACTACGGATCATGCTGAATTACACTTGAGCCCGTAAAAATTGGTTGCCCCCGTCCGAGGCAACCATTTCATAAGCACTCCCACACTGGAGTACACAAATGCTCAATCACAGATCCACCCGATTTACGTTTGAGTAAATATCAGCTGCCCTCTGTCCGAGGCAACCATTTCATAAGCACTCCATACTGGAGTACATAGATGCTCAATCACGAGCACATTCAGAAGCACTCCCACCGAAGCACACATTAGGTGACTCAACCATGATTTTCATTATGACTATAAGCCTCGTCATTTATTTGTTTCAAACCTGAGGGTTGTTCCAGATCGGCTAACTTAGGGGAACCGCTTTTGATACTAATTGATAAGCATGATAACCCTACCCGAATCTCCACATTGATATGATATATATTGTCCACTTTGGGCAAACACCCGCATGGCTTTGTCTTTGGTTTCACCTAAAAGGCCTCATATCATTGGAGATGGTTATCCTCCCTTATAAACCCACAATCTACCTCTTTTCTAACCAATGTGAGATACTTTGTTTGCATCCCAACAGTTTGTAAAGATTGTTTAGCAGGAAATATGTCTAAACATTGTTTTTCCAATTCTAGTTCTGTTTATACCTTTCCTTTAGAACTTTAACATGCTGATGTTTGGGGCCTGACTCCTTTGATTTCAATAAATGGTCAACGATATTATCTGTCTATTGTGAATGATTTTTCTTGATGTACGTGGTTGCTTCCTATATCTCATAAGTCCAATGTGCCTAGTGTGATAATGAATTTTGTATATCATATCGAAAATCTTTTATCTCTTAGGGTAAACATTTTTAGGAGTGATATAAGAGGTGAGTTTATCAATAATATTTTACAAAGTTTCTTCGAACTAAAGGAATAGTTCATCAAAAGTTTGTCCTTATACTTCAGAATAGGATGGTCTCATGAACGTAAACATCACCATATCTACTTATTTGTTTCTTACGTCTAAATATCATCTTCCTTTACATTTTTTGGCCTTTTGTTTTCTCTACTACTGTTTATCTTAGTAATATGCTTTCATCTTCTCTTCTTGGTAATAAATCTCCCTATGAGACTCTATTTTTGGAAATGGCTGGTTATACGAATGTTTGGATTTTTTGTTGTACTTGTTACCCTCTCTTACGTCCTTATAATACTTATAAGCTAGAACCAAAAACTATTGCAAGTGTTTTTCTTGGCTATCCTCAAGATTACAAAGGTTTTCTTTGTTTTGAGCCTATTTTTGAGAAATTTTTCATCTCTCGACGTGTCACATTTGATGAACATTCTTATTATTTCAAGAATACTTCCATGGTTCATTCACAAAATTCTAATCAAGCTTCAATGTTTCTTCCTCCTATTTTTTGCCCTTCTACAGGTACGAAAGATTTGTTAAATATGTCTCAAGGATCGACATTTATACCTCAACAAGAATCTTCATCTTCTAATAATGTGATTCCAAACTATTCTGATGTTGCTTCAGTTCCTTCCAATACCCAATCTCAAGTGGTATCTCCACCTCTATCTATTGGCATTGTTTCACCACAATCTGGTAATTCTGGTGAACATGTTTCTTCTTCTTTACAAAATTCTTCAAGCACTTTTGAACCATCTTCTCTTATTTTTGACTCTCAAAATTCTATAACTTCTAATGAACATCCAATGTAAACCTGATCCAAGTCCGACATCTCAAAGAAAAATATTTTTCACTCCAAGGTTGAATTCAACTCTATTGAGCCAACATCTTTCATGCAAGCTTCTGAGTTTGTTCAATGGTAAACAACTATATGTGATGAGTTCTCATCCTTAATTAAACAACAAACGTGGGAGCCTTGTACTTTTGCCATCAAATAAGAATGTTCTAGGGTGCAAATGGATCTATAAAACAAAAAAGAATCTAGATGGTACCGTTGCTCGTTATAAAGCGAGACTTGTTGCTAAGGGTTATCACCAAGAAGAAGGTATTGGTTTCGTTGAAACCTTTAGTCCCGTTGTCAAGAAACCAACTATACGAGTCATTATTTCCATTGCTTCCTCTAATAATTGGTCTCTTCATCAACTAGATGTTAAGAATGCCTTCCTCACGATGATCTTTCACGAAGAGGTTTATATGATGCAACCTCAAGGTTTCACTCATCTTGACTATCCTAACATCGTGTGTCGTCTTAAAAAGTCTTTGTATAGTTTTAAACAAGTCACACGTGCCTGGTTTGAGTGTTTTACTGCTAGTCTTCAAGAGTATGGCTTTATTGCTTCAAATATCCGACCCTTCTCTGTTTATTCGAAAGGTCAAGTCTTCTATTACTTGCTTACTTTTGTATGTGGATAATATTGTTTTGACTGAAAATGATAATTTATTTGTAGGAAAGCTTATTCTTCAGTTGTGTAATAGATTTGATATGATTGATTTAGGTTGTTTATCATCTTTTCTGGGGTTAGAGATAACTTATGACAGTTTGGGTATAAATGTATGCCAAAAGAAATATGCTACTGACATTCTCAAATGGTTTGGGAGGATCAATTCCAAATCTTATATTACTTCTTTGTCTTCTAATGTTTAACAGAGGAGTCCGAGCTGTGTAGTACTACAGATGCTACTTCATATCATTAAATGGTCGGGGCGTTACTTTACTTGACCTTCAACCGACCAGATATCACATACGTTGTAGGTAAGGTGTCCCAATATATGAATAAACCTACCTATTTGCAACGAACAACTTTTAAACGAATTGTCAGGTACTTAAAATGGATCTTTGCAAGCTGTTGTTCGTTTCCAGCCATGTGAGTTTCAGATTTTAGCATATAGTGACTCTGATTTGGCAGGTGATCAAAGTGATAGATGATCTACTACTAGATTCATAATTTACCTTGGTCTTAGTGCCATCTCGTGGACATCCAAAAAGCAAGCCACAGTTTCTAAGAGCTCAATCAAGCCTGAATATCGGGCTATAATAGCAGCAACATCAAAAGTGTCATTGCTTAGAAACTTATTGAAGGAGCTTCATATTGCTTTACCAGCTGCCCATGTTCTATATATTGTGATAACAAATCAACTATTCAACTTGTAAGAAATTTGATGTTTCATGGTCGAACAAAGCATGTCGAACTCGACTTTCATTTCATTCAAGAAAAAGTAGCTTCACGAGACCTTTGCTTAGAATTTCTGGCATCGAAACATCAACCTACTCGTATTCTTACAAAACCATTAAGTTCGAATAGATTTTTGTACTTACGATCCAAACTTTTCCCTTCGATATCTTCGGGATAAGTTTGAGGGGGCATGATAAATATATAATAGCTATTTTGTCTAAAAGCCTTTTCCCAACTATTATTTAGTCTAAGTTCATGGATAGTTTGTTAATAGGTTTCTTGTACTCAATTTTTTTTATAGAATTCTATAAATCACATGAGGCCAATGAGATATATGGCGACAAGAATACCACTGTTTTATAGGTCTATATAGCAACAAGTTCGACATGCAATAGATCGAAAATTTTGAATATCGTCGACATAAGGTCTCCCGATACACATATATCGATGTTTTTTCTAACAACAAAAAATCGTCGTCATATAAGAGGACGATAGTTTTCCCATACTATACTGATGTTTTATGCTGTCGACTTACAATGTTTTCTAGTAGTATTTTTTAAAACAAAAAAAAATCTTGACGTGAAAGTTAGTTACTCATGTATCAACTATGATGATGTTAGTTAAGTGTGACATATTGGACAAAAACAATCATATTATTTACATTTAACTAACGACACTCACATATTTAATTCATCTAGAATATTACAAACGATAATGATTAATTAGGTAAGCTTTAGATATTAAATAGTTGCTATTTCCTTATTTTAAGAATTAAAAAGACAAAACTTACTTTTTCGACGCATCCAATTGTAATGTAGTGACTGTTTTGGTCTTCATAGTCAATATGAGATTTAGCTATTTTGAGGGATCGATTTCTCAAGAACTTTAAGGGCCAACTATTGAGAACGGGTTCTCCAAAATATTGAACAACATCCCATGCAAGCTTTTGAAATAATGAGCGCTCAAAACATTTGTCTTCCTGCTTAACAAAAAAAAAAATGGAAGAAATTAATTTGATATGTGTTATGAATAAAAATTTCGAAAAAAAATAGTTTTCTATCTATAAATACATCTTAAATGTGTGAATAATTGAGTTGAATAGATTAGGTACCTTGGCACAATAATGGCGAGCTGGACTCCATTTGATGTGGTTATAAGGTTGAGTATAGATTTCTTGTCTAAGTTGATGAATGAGAGGAGTTATGGGTCCCACAAAGCGCTTACCGTACAAATACGACATTGGAAGAAGCGTCAATCTTGAGTAGCATAACAGATCTTGAGGTTTCAATGGAAGTTTCTTTCCAAACATCCAATATTCTGGAGGCATTGGATTTGTTCCTTCCCATTCATATACACCCAATATCTACATCCAATTATTTTTTTATTTTAAATTCTTAAAATATTCATTTTATTTTAAGATTGGATATCACAACATTCTAGCAATTTATAAGATAAATTAACTATTTATTTTATTATTACAAATGATTTTAGAGATAAATGTTAATATGGTATCATAACTCTATTGTGATTGCTTGATCTTCCAAATTCTGACCTATGGACCAACTAAATATGGGTAACACTTAAGAGCTTTAGCACATTTATATGATATGTGAGCTAATTTTCTCACTACTAATTGATTTTGAGATGATGTTCAAACTGTGTAATATGATACAAAATTCAATAATCACTCAAACAAATATTATTTATTCAATAAAAATGAAATTGAGATTCACTTCAAGATTGGTAACCCAAAAAGTGTGGCATCATATTAAGAGGACATGTTGAAAATACCACATTGGAAAGTGAGAAGAGACCTACTAGTTATTTATAAGATAGTTGAACTACTCTTTTATTACTAATTGGTTTTGAGATATGGATGCCTACACTATCTAATATGGTATCAAAACTCTATAAGGGTATTCTCCCTTCCCTAATTCTGACTGGTAGTTCAAACCCAACTCAAGTGGATAACACACTTAGGAGCAATCAACACATTTATATGATATGTGAGTTATTTTCTTCACTACCAATTTATTTTTTAAATAGATGTCTACATTATCAAATATGATATCATAATTCATTAAACTGAAACATGTAATGAAATTGGAATTCGATTCAAGATTGATGAAACCAAAAGTGACCACCGCCATCTTAAACAAGCGTATAGATTGATTACTTATCTCATTACCAATTAATTTGAGAATGATGCTCATAATATGTTGAACACAACTCTATTAGGGAAACACTAACACTATTTATTGAAACCACTTAAAAAGAGATTTACAAGACAAGTGTTTAGAACTCACAGTACAAGAACACTCCAAGAATCTTTGAAGACTCTTTGCTAGACACCACTACACTTGGTTTTTCTTGGATGCAAAATATGGTGAGGGTGGAGAAGTATTTATAATGTGGAC
>JBBMEG010018398.1:0-27631 GCA_037832605.1 Cyclanthera cordifolia | reverse complement strand
CTAGCAAGACCAAACTTCAACTTAGATACATAACTAACCAACCTTTTAGTTCCAAACTAGCTCACACCATTTACTAATTAGCAACACAAGCCATCACTCACCGTTTGAAGAAAAATAGAGTAGTAAACCAACAAAAAAACTCAATTAATCACACACTTTCTTGCTGCCAGATTCTAAAAGCAACGAAGAAGACGAAGAAGAGAGGGAAAAATCGCGAGGGAGAGATTGCAGGGGAGAAGGGAGCCTGAAAGAGGGAGAGACGCGATGGAGAAGGGAGCAATGAGAGAAGGAGAGATCGCGAGGGGGAAGGGAGTCGCGAGAGAGGGAGAAATTGCGAGGGAGAATGGAGGGAGTAAGGGTCACGCATCGTCTCTGATGACGGAGGATGAAAAAATCGATAAAGGGGGGCTTAAGCAATTTTTGGGTTAATTTTTGGGTATTTGAAATAAGGCCCTCAAACTTTCTAATTCATATTTAATTAACCTAAATAATCCTAATAAACTGCTACTAGATGAGTTGAGAGGACTATTACTTGTCTTTGTAAAGACCTTGGTTTAAGTCCGTACTGTGCAGGTAATATAGGGGGAAACAATGAAATGCCTTTGAATTATATTTATGTAAGAGGATAGTTTGATGTGTGGGGAATGTGTAAAATTTAGTGGATGTAGATTACGTTTTAAAATAGGTAGAAGCAATTTCTAGTCAAAACAATGATGCTAAAACAATAATTAAATTTTTATATAAGCATATATTTACAACCACCGAAAGATATCATAAAGATGAAGGAACTCATTTTGTAAATAGAGCTTTAGTTTCTATGCTTAAGAATTATAGCATAACTCATAGAATTGCTACAACATATAACCCTTAGATAAATGGTCAAGCAAAAATTTCCAATAGGGAAATATAGGCAATCTTTGAAAGGTTGTTAATCAGAACTGGAAATACTAGTCTAGTAAGTTAGATGATCATTTCTGGGCTTATAGAACTTCATCTAAAACACCCTTAGGAATGTCTCCTTATATTATAGTTTTGGTAATGCCTGCCAGTTACCCTTAGAGTAGAAATAAAAGGCATATTGGGATTTAAAAGAATTAAATATGGATTCTAAATTAATTAGGCCAACAAGAATGTTATTGTAAACAATTTTGAGAGTTAAGAATTTTCCCACCCTTGTATTATGTAGAGGCAATGTCTTTATATAGTGTTATATCCTAACCTTAACGACTAAATGGGCCTAACACAAATATTGACATATAAACCTAATCTAACTAACTTTAACACTCTCCCTTAAGCTGAAGCAAATATGTTTGTGATGCCCAGCTTGTTACACAGGAAGCTTATGTGCTCCATTCAATGCTTTGGTGAGAAGGTCACCTAACTGCTCTTCAGTCTTCACATATCTCATTGAGACCAAACCATGTTCTATCTTTTCCCAAATAAAATGACAAACTATTTCAATATACTTGGTTCTTTCATAAAATACAAGATTTGAGGCGATATGTAAAGGCGCTTGATTATCACACCACAACTTCGTTGAAAATCTAGACATTAGTCCATTTTCGTCTATAAGTTGGATCAACCACATAACCTCACACATTAAGGGAATCATCCGTTGCATCAGGGACCCCATTAACAGAGGAAGCAATATGCAAACCTTTGTTTGGAAGGCGAGCGGACGACATAAGAGCCATGCCGTACTTGCCACATGAGAAATGAGGAAGAACATCTTCTTCCTTATCAGCTAGTACTACATCTCAATGAGATCCTGAAACTGAGAGACTTTTCTTGGAGAACATGCAATTGAAGGAACATGCCAAGAGTTGACCGAAAAGCAGGACATGATAATAGCCAACCAATAAAGGATGAACGCTGCACTAGATGAAATGCAGAGGATGCTCGGGGGCAGAGGCAGTGTCGGACCATCTAAGTGAAAGGTACAAAATATTCTCGACTTAACTTAACTTTCTTTTCACATAAGTCCTAAGAATGATGGCTATTGTGCAGAAAAATTAGTCATCATTTGAACATCGTTTCTATAAATTATGTGTCGTGGCTATCGTGCAGCAAAGATAGGCACTAATTGAAATGAATTAAACTGTTTTTAATAAGTTTTATTTTCGGTAACATTTGGAATGAATTAGCTGGTGGAGGGCATGCTTCTGTAAGTTGGCACACACATTTGGAATAGAACTCCATAATAGGAGGACTAGAAGGTATGAATTCTGAAGGAGACATAACATGACTTGATGGTGACGAAACTACCTCATATAAAAATAAGTCATCCTGAGAAGAAGACTGAGACGGAGACGATGGGCTAAGCACTACATCCTCAAAAAACGTAACATCTGCCGAAATAAGATACTTTTTAGTAGCTGGACATTAACAACGATATCCCTTATGAATTCCAGAATAGCCGATGAAGAAACACTTATAAGATTTTAGATCCAACTTAGTACGATTAGGACGAATATCCCGAACCAAACATGTGCACCCAATGATTCTAGGCATAATAGAAAACATTTCTCATGAGGAAACATGTCTTTAAATGGAATCTCACCTTTTAAAACACTAGAAGGCAAGTGATTAATCAAGAAGCAAGCCATACTAACAACATTAACCCAAAAGTGCTTCAGGGCATTCATATGAAATGATAAGGCCCTTGTAGTCTCGAGAAGATGTATGTTTTTCCTCTTTACTACCCCATTTTTAGATGGAGTATCAGGACACAAAGACTGATGAATAATACCATTATCTTGTAATAGGAACCAAGAACAGTCGAGAAATACTCCCTTCCATTATCTGGACGTAGTATTTTGATAGAAACACCAAATTAAGTTAAAATTTCAGCATTAAAGGAACACAAAATATAAAATAATTCAGAACGATTTTACCTTGTATTATTAGAGGCAATGCCTTTATATAGTGTTACATTCTAACCCTAGCAACTAAATAGGCCTAAAAGGCCTCGCACAAAAAATAACATATAAATCTAGTCTAACTAACTTCAACAACTGCAACTTTTAGCGATCGAATAGTTTAGAAATTTCTCTTTTGAAAATGTCAAACTTTATAAATAGAAAACAAAAAAATGGCATGACAAGACAATATTGCCCAATCAATTTATAGCTGGCGAACAAGTATTATTGTATAACTCTAGATTGAAGCTTTTCCTTGGAAAATTTAAATCTTAATGGTCTGTTCTTTTGAGGTTACACGGGTTGAATCATGAAGCTGTAAAGATTAAGAATTCAGTGGATTAAACTACATTCATGGTAAATGGGGAGAAGATTTTAAAATATGGAATTACTCTCACCCTTTGACAACATATTGAGGAAATGAATTGTTAAAGCTATTTGTATTCTAATTGCTTTTTTTATTTTTAGAGTAAAAAAAGGTTAGTAACTCAAGTTTGTTGTATATAGAGTAAATAGCTAAAATTGTTGTTGCTAGTTGAATTTTAGTGTAGATATTTGTTTTAAAGATTTTGTGTGATTAAATTTTGGTGGGTTTGTTAACGTATTGTCTTTAATCCACGTTTTGAAAAAGACACAATTCATTTTTATTCTTTAAGATTTAGTGAGAGAAAGGGTGGCTCGTGGGAGGGTTGTGTGAAAAAAGGAGGCAGTTTTTGTCGATAGGGCCCAACCAACACGTTTTAAAATGCAGGTAATTTTTATTGAACCAAAAAAATGTATCAGCTCGCTAAAGAGAAAGACATTAGTTCGACTTGAACATATGAGTTGGTTCATCAGGATCAGTTTGAGGATTCAAAACAAATCAAGAAGTTGAACGAATGTAGCACTTCATGCCATTAATTCCTCCGTCTTTTAATACAAAGCTCTTGAGCCAATTTCAGTACGTTTTCAAAGAAATCCTTAGGAGTTTGAATTTTTTTAAACCCTTGTTGATTTTTGATATCTTGAGTTATTCTAAACCTAGCCCTAAAATTAGAAATGACAAGGACGAGAAGTGTAAAAGCTCTCGTTGTGGTGGCTTCTGTGGTCAACGAAAGGAATGCGAAGAAGAAACTCACATTCTCTGAAGCGAAGTGTGAAGTTTCTAAAGCATTGGTTGTGGTTGATCAAGAGGTAACAATTGTGGTTGTCCACATTCCTGAAGAAGTTTTTGTCTAGCAAACTATGGCAGAAACAAGTGCTACTCAAGTAAAAACTATGCAAGAAGAAGTTGAAGGAGTTGTTGAGGCGAAAGAAAAGGGTAAGGTTAAAGTCGAAAAAATGAGAACAAGACTGTGGAAAAGGTTGAAAATGAAATTATGGAAGAGGCAGTTGCAGAATAAATTCCTGAGAACTAGTCGGAGAAAGATGAAGAAAAAATTGATAGTGGAGGAGATGTGGAAATGATGGTGGCAACGTCTAAAGTTGCTAGAGAAGAGGATTTTGTTATGGCAAGAAAGGTGGTGAGCAAAAAAAAAAAAGAGTCTAAAAAAAATTCAAGAAAAAGAAGTGGAGGATGAAATTGATGAAGGGATTTTCTGACAACTACCACACAAACAGTTAAAGTGTGTGTAGTTGGTGAGTGAGAAGAAGAAATTGATGATGAAATTGAGGAGGATTCGCAAACACAAGGAATGAGAGGAGAATAAATTATGGAGACTTCGAATGGAGATTTTATACCATGTAGAATGAAGAAAGTGTCTCAAGCTGTGGAAGAAGATGATCAAGAAGAGGTTACAATTGTTGCAACAAAGGCTGTTTCTACAAGAGCATGCCTTCTCGAGAAGCTATGTTGCTATACCAAAGTCCAATGTAGACGTTATTCAAAACAAAGGCTAGATTAAAATTTGTTGGCCCACTAAAGAGGTTTTTTGTGCATGGGTAATGGAGCCTTATGCATGTTTGTTGTGCATAGGTTAGTGTTTGAAGTAAATTAATTATTCAATTCTTACTGTTTAAAGTTAATGTTGTAGAAATTTGTAGTATGTATTCATAATCTAGCCGATTAATCATTCTTATGGAATTTAAAGTGTTTACTTTATGTTATCATTGACCTTTGCAATTTTCATTAAGTTATAAATAAACAAAAGTTCCTAAGATATTATTGTGGAAGAATGACCTTTTGATAAGATTTAAAGCTTGACTACAACAACCGAATGTGCATACTTGCACATATTCATTCGGTCTTAAGTTGTGATAATCTGACAAAATATATTATTTTACAAAAGAATTTAAGGTTGATCAAGTCGTTGACACATATTCATTTGCATAATATCAATACAAAGGTTGAGTTTATTTGTTGGCGTACATTTTCGACGTATAAGCCAAAGTGCCTAAAAGCATGGTCAGAACTTAAGAAAACATGGAATCTGGGCTGGTTATAAAACCAATGAAGTTAGAACTACATTAAAAGTTTTTCCTATTCGTAGGCTACCCCAAGGGAAACAAAAGGTGAATATTTTTATAACTTATATGAGAATAAAGTGTTTGTGTAATCAAACACGACATTCTTAAAAGAAGATTTTGTTAGAGACCATAAACCTGGATCGGTAGTAGTGTTGAAAAATTTGTCTTCCAATGATGCTACAGATCCTATAACAAGTGGTATTGTAAGAGGGATGATGAGAAATCAACGTGTCCCAGAATCTAACACATAAATTAACATTAAATGAATGTCTCATTACACTGCTCCACGTATTCAAAATTACATTACACATGTATATGCAATCAAATAGCAAGAAGTGATATGTGTATTTATATTGTTCTCTACAGGGAATAAGTGTCTTACAATAAACAATATAAATGCAATAATCAACATGAAATTAAAGAAAATATTTATCGGTTTTGGTTTTAATTCAATGCTTGAAATAAAATGCAAAATGAAACTAACATGCTCCGATTAAGTTCTGGAATGCGGCTTACATTGCTCCTGATTAAGTTTTGGTAAGAATAAGGTTCCACACTACATTAGGGCTGAGGATTTCTCTTAAAACACCTTCATCAAAATACGTTTAACGTTACATATAGACTAGCGGGATGATTATCTCTAAACTTTACTTAAACAATTAAGAGTTGTTAACATGACCTAATGATTATGAAAAACTGGTTCTTTCATTACTCCCTCTCTCGAGACAAACTTTGAGCACACAATAAATGGATTGTCAGTCGATCCTTGCGGAATAAAAGTATCTATCATAACTAACCTTGCATCTTCCTTAATCCAAAATTAATATTAACTACATAACTATATTTACCTTTGTTGTAAATAAGTAAGAACATGATTAAATTATAAAGTTAGAAATGTGATGTAATAAATTGATCACCATCGCATTGAGGAATCTATGTGGTAAGGCGAAAGCTACATACTAAATTTTTCCTAATGTTTGCTCTCGCATTCATTCACTGTGACTTAAACTCTTGCGCAAAGCTAGTATTTTGAGAATTGCTAAGAGTGTTTCACACCTTTAAGGTAACATAGTGAGTTGTTAAGGGTGTTTCACTCAATTCAGAGCGTGTGGTGAGTTTCTAATTGAGTTTCACTCATTTAAGAGTATGTAGTGAGTTGTTAATTGTGCTTTACTAGTTTAAGCATGTAGTCGTACTTGTGTGTTGAGAATATTAAATCGCACCTAATTAATACACTATTGTTTGAAGTTTTATTTAAACATGTTTAAATGGTATATTATGAGTCAAGGTATGAATGAATACGAATATGTGATTTTTATTATTGAATGAGGAAGTGTGATAACTTGTGTGAGCTGATGAATGGTCTGTGTTCAGGGAATATACTTAGTAGGGTTAGGGTGTACAACTCTAGAGTGGTTATGTCGTATGCGAGCTTTATATTCTTTAATGGTAGTTGAAAGAGTAGGGAGAAAGAGATTGGTTCTAAGGTTTAGATTGATTGTTGGACAACGAGAAGCTGCCCTAGTGCGACTAATACGACGACTAGTGTGAGATTAGTCGTTCATATAGTTAAGAGATGTGTTGGGTGCGTATATTCTTGATTGAGTTCCACTTCGTATGTAAATTCTGGTAACCATGGATGTAGGGTGATAAACAAGATCGAGAGAGTGGCCAAGCGTGAGTAATGTTGTACCAGTTTTCTCTTAATACATTTACACAACTAGACTTTAGTATTCTTTGCTTGATATTATATGAAATATTGTGATAGATGCTTTAAATTTTGTTGTTCATAATTGAAGTATATAATTTGCACATGGTGTCTTCAGATCATTGATCTTGATTGTAAGATTAGTATTTATTTCACAGAGTTTTAACATTTTGAAAGTTAATTGTATCTCGAGTGATATAAAATTGGATTGCTTGACATACAGGTTAAAATCTTATTATTTCAGAGTGTTACTCCTACAAAACTCTCCATAAAATTTGTAAACTGAGCGAGTTATCCTTCTCTCTTCAAAGACTTATGACTGAGAAAGTATTCATAAATGGTTGAGTTCTAATCACAGAACCTGCCAAAAACTGGTCACTAGCTCGAAATCATGCCCTAAAACAGCTCAGGTAGCTGATGCTCAGAATCAACAAGCATTGCAGGAGGCAGTGCAGCAATAGCCTGCCAAGAAAAAGGCTATGGCAGAAAAAACAGCTCTGTTGGTTCGGGACCCTGCCAAAGGGAAAGTCCCAGCCACGGAGGCGCCGAAAAAGGCGCATTCCCGGCACCGAAGACCAGTCAAACAACTTCGACTTGGTGGTAACGATCGGAAGAAGGAACATTCGGTCCATCAAAGGATTGGATCAAGAGTGACAGAGTCCTCTCACACACAATCAGTTCAGAGTAGCCAGCCGAGGAGTACCACACGAGGGTCATCCACCCCACAGCCCCCAAAAATTCCAAGTGCCCGTACGGCGGGATCAGACTTGGGAACGGATCTCAGAGATGTGATCGGTTCAACGTTGAAAAGAGGCGGGGTGTGACGGAGTCGAGGCACAATTTTGGCTGGCCCAACTTTGTCTTCTCGAAGACCAGTGGGGAGCATGAAGAAGGTGCAAGACCAAGACGGACTGGACCTGGACAGCCTGGTCGACCAGGTCGATCCTCCCTTCACTAATGAAATCATAGAGGAATCCGTCCCATCCAAGTTCAAACTCCCTGCAATTAAGAAGTACGATGGATCCACAGATCCCGTCGAGCACCTGGACTCCTACCAGTCATGGATGGAGCTACATGGAGTACGGAACGTGATTAAGTGCCGAGCGTTTTCATTCACTCTCGCTGGACCAGCTCGAAGATGGTTCAAACAACTGAAGCGTAAGTCCATTGACTTCTTTAGGGAGCTGGCTAGGGCATTTGTCACCCAGTTCCTAGGAGGGCGAGATCGGAAGAAGCCAGTAACACATTTGCTGACCGTGAGGCAAATAAGCCAGGAGATCCTTCAGAAGTACATTGTTTGCTTCAACAACGAAGATCTGGATGTTGAACGATATTCCAACAGTACGGCTCTCGCAGTAGTCGTCGCTAGACTCAGGGATGAAAAATTATTGTGGTCACTAGGGAAAAAGGCACCACTCACTTATGCCGAGTTGCTCACTTGAGCACAAAAGTACATGAGTACAGGGGACTTGGTCAACTCTACAGGAAGCACGAAAGGAAGGCGCTCCCTTCAAGAGTGCGAGAAGTCTGACAGCCGTCGCGAGCCTGATCACAAGGAATCGCGAAAGCGAAGGGTAGAAGAACGCCAAATGAAAAAAGAAAAGGCCGAACGGCGAGGGGTACCCGTAAGTTGGTTCAAGTGATACACTCCCACGGCCATTCCCATAGATCACATCTAGATGAAAATACAAGATAAGGAGGAGCTGAAGTGGCCGAGCAGGATTAAGGCAGAGTCCAACAAAAGGAACAGAGGCAAATACTGCCTATTCCACCGAAACCATGGCCACACAACCTCAGATAACTACGACTTGAAATAGTCCATAGAGTCCCTCATCCGGAAAGGAGGGTTGGAAAAATACGTGGGTCAAGGTGAAAAAGTGTCTGAGTCCCCTAGCAAGAAAAGGGGAGGCGAAAAGTCACCACCGCCACCGGAGATCAGAACCATCATCAGAGGGCTGGCTGGTGGAGGGTCCAACTGAAGTCGGAAGGACAAAGTGAGACAGGCCAGAGGCACCCTAAGGGGTGAAGAAGTACGGATAATGGAAGCGATGGACGAGCAACTAAGCTTCACTACTACGGAGGCTACAACATTGCACCAACCTCACAACGACGCCTTAGTGGTGTCCCTGACCATATCCAAGATCCATGTCAGGACGATCCTCATTGATGGAGGTAGCTCGACAGATGTACTATCGCTGAAAGCTTACGACGCTATGAAGTTGGGAAGGGAAAGACTCAAGTCGAATTTGACGCTCCTAGTCAGATTTGGCGAGAGCACTTTGATCCCTGAAGGATCAGTTGAGCTTCCAGTGACCTTTGGCGAAGGGGACAACATAGTCCTGCACTTTGTCAATTTTCTAGTGGTGAACGACAATTCTGCCTACAACGCAATATTGGGAAGACCTACGATTCATTGATTGAAGGCAGTCGCGTCAACCTACCACCAGGTGATAAAGTTCCCTACTCCTATGAGGGTGGGCCAAGTCAGAGGTGAATAGTTTTCCTCGAGGGAATGCTACCACAGGGCCCTACGGGATGTGGTAAAAAGTCCCTAAAAACTAAGGCTGTTGTAAGGGGACCTATGCCAGGTGAGGCTGTCCAAAGAACAACACCTATGGGAGTACATGACAAGTAAGTACTCGGGTCCCAAAGTTCCAAAGCCGCCACTTTGGCAAGTCAAAGACCGCCTGTGAAGTGAAGGCGAACAAGACCCTGCCAGTAAAAGGTCCTAGACGAGTCTAGCGTCCTCGCCAAACCGGTGCACGAAGTCGATGAGGCGACACTAATTTCGCCTACAACAGTAAAGTCCTCCATGTTTGGAGCGATTTAACACTTGAAAAAATACTTTCAATAGATTGTAATTCAAGTTGTTGATGAATAAAAATTGTTATTTTTCTTATTCTGTCCATCTTAATTTTAGTATATTGATCTTAGTTTCATAAACTTAAATTGGTGGTATATGAGATAGAGAAGAAATAAGCAAGGAAGAAAAAGTTCATCATTTCATTTAAAGGAAAAAGTTCCTGAGTTACAACTTAGGCGAAAAAGTAAAGAATGCAAAATAAAGTGCTACAAGGTAAAAAGTACTATAAGGTAAAGTTGCAAGGTAAAAGTCATCAAGGCCCTCTAGAGCTACGCTTGCTGGAAGATGGTCGAACAGGTCTGGCTTGGGCAGGTGCTGTCCTAGCTGGAAAAGGCTAACTTCTGTCCAGATACACCCTGAAAGATGCGAGAATAGTAGCAGGCAGCCTGGGTTGGATCACTAGGAAGTCCACACTCGAAGGCTGGCAGGAAAGGGTCGGCAACTCTCTCAGCGGTGCTAGAACAGAGTTATGGAAAGAGAGGAAGAAGGTTGTCACAGCTAACCCCCCTCTTGGATTCGCTCCAGTGCCCAGCCAATGGCAGCGTCGCCGGCATTGTTTTCCAGAATCACAATGGCAGGAGAACCTTTCACTAGGTTAGCCAAGTACGCAGTATTCTTGAGCTTCCCTTCAGCAGAAGCCAACTCTCGTAAAAAAGGCGGGCGATCGTAGCCAAATCATCTTGACGTGTGCGGGTAGCTAAATTCTAGGCTGTTTCAGCAAAGGAACGTGAGGCGGCAAAGACAGCCTCGGCGACTGGCTGAGCTTCCGAGCCTGTGCCAGTTTCAACTTGAGCTTGTCAATATTGGTAGACAAGGAAGAACGGGTGTAACGCAAGTCCTCCAAGAGATGACGAGAAGCTGAAGCAAAGTGTAGGAATGCCTGTAAAGTAGAAACCAAAAGTACAAGTAAGTATACGTACTCAAAATCAAAGTATAACTGGAAAAAGAGGATTCGTTATACCTCGTGCATTAGATGAGCTCCCTTTTCCAGGACCTGAGAGGCATCTCCTAGGGGAAAAGTAGCTGAGGAAGACCCCACTTCATTCCACAAGTTGGAAGCCAGAGTCTTTTCTTCCTACGAGTCCAAGGAAGGAAAGTGTGGTCCTGACAAAAGGTACGACTCGAATCCAGGGGGAAGGCTGTGTATTAGCGTTCGAAGCCTGCATGAGTCGACCCGAGCCAAGGAAGAAAGGTGATAAAATCGAGGCTAGGATCGTCGAACTCCGGGTTCCACCCCACTTCCAAGTCCTCTGGAATTTCGGGGAAAGGAAGGTCTTCGTCATCACCAGGAAGGAGAGATCAGCCCTTCGAGGTAAGGTCCACCGTATCATCGGTGGGAGACCTGACAGTGGGCGAGACGTTTGACGCGTCACTGCGTTGAAGGCCCGCCTCAACGACGGCTCTTATTCATAGAGATTGAACACAGTAAAAGGTGTCAACTCGTATTTCTAATATTCGAGGCATGCAAAGTTAGAGGAAAAAGTAAGTGGCATACCAGAAGCAGACCCCTTCTGTGGGGCGGCTGACTTTGGGATAGAATCGGCTGGCATGGCTGAAGCTGGAAGGAGGTTGTACAGCGCCAGAGAGTTCGTGGTCAGGTACTATGCACTACGGGTAACCTCCTCGGGGTAAGACATAACAGTCTCGTAAAACTTCTTTACCCGGGAACGAGAATTAAGTTTCCTGTGTACTGTAAACAAAAATTTAGTACGGTGCCAAAAGATAGATAAAGCCAAGGAAAAAGTAAGCATACCATATGTCCCGAAGAAAGTGGGAGTTGCCAGCAAGGCATCGGCGCCTGGAGCCGCCCAAAGGCCTCTAGGAAAGAACCAACGCTCCTTTCACCTCTTCTTAAAGTTGGGGCACACCACCAAAGGAGAAAGCTTGCTTCTGGGGGCAGGTAGCATCCCATAGTGACGTCGGGATGCTGGCAGAAGCGGTAGAGCGAAAGAATGTCTCTGGCACTAAAGGGACCTTCGAAGGCGATGTGCACCCAAAGGCTGTGAACACCGAAGAAGACATACCAGGCATTGGGAGCAAGTTGCGCTAGAGCCAGCCCTGCCATACCCAAGAACTCTTAAAGAGGCCGTATGAGAGGAAGCCGAACTCCTCGGTCGAACATGGTGGTGTAGAGGGCCATCTCTCCTGGAGGAGGATGGGCGTACGTCTCCGAAGCCAGAGGGAGCCGAAGGGTGATTTCGGCCTGGATAAAGAATTTGGTCCTAAGGCAGGCCAAATCCTCTTGAGTCAAAATGGACGCTGCCATTTGAGATCGTGATCCCACCACCAAGGTTGTTCGCGGAGTCCTCTTAAGTGAGGAGGAAGCACGAAGGTGAAGGGACTCGGTCTCGTAGTCAGACGAAGGGTCCATGACAGTTAAAGTAAAATGTAATCTGCAAATTAACTAAGTTAGGGAAAAGGCGAGTCTATAAGAGAGTCTAAGTACCCTACGAAATTCAAAAAGCGATGAAAAATGCGAGACTTTTTGTAAAAGTGCCTAAGTAACCTAAAGGTTTCAAAAAGTGGTGAAAAAGGCGAGACTTTTTATTAAAGTGTCTAAGTAACCTAAAAATCTACAAAGTAAGCTAAACGAGCAAGAATTTATAAAAAGTGCCTAAATAGCCTACGAATTTGGAAAAAGTACTCTAAAGGGGCGAGTCTTTGGAAAAAGAGCCTAAGTAATCCAAAATTTCGGACATACCTGCATAACGGGCTAAAAATCGAAAAAAGTGCCTAAGTAAAGGTGAAATTTTTGAAAATTTTGTTTAACCGTTAGCGTGAAGTCAGAAAAAGAAGAGTACGTACCGAAAAAGTAAGGCGTGATGGATGCTTTCCAAAAACCCAAAACGAAAAACGAGAATCCACCACACTTTGAAAAAATCGAAAATACTAGACAAGGAACTTTTATGGAAAAGTTAGGTTATGGGAAATCTCAAAAGGATAAATATTATCAAGTGATTTTTCATTGAATAAGAATATTATTTTTGAAAAGATATTCATAGAAATAAGAATACGGCCATTTTAATATAATAATTTAGAATGAATATTTTCCATAAACCTAAAAACTTTATTTATTGGAATATTGTTTAGGAAAAGATGTTTTTGAAAGAGAATATGACCTAAGTAATTTTCAAATAAACTCTTCCGTAAAAAGATTACTTTATAGCATCCGAAACTTCGAAAAGAAACAAGAACCTATACTACTCTTCATAATCCGGAAAGCTCGGAAAGGAAGAGTGGGGGTAATGTTATAACATAAAAATATCCCGAAAGACTCGGAAGAGGTTGGGACCCGAACGGAGAACAAGGAAGCCAATGTCGACCCTCGGGGTCGGCCAAGTCCATATAAATATGAGATTTTGTAACTGATCACTCATTTCACTATCTGAAAACATTCAATAAAGTCACCTTATCTTTTTCAAGCATTGAATATTGCACAACTTCCAATTGTAGAAAAAGATGATCGTTATAACATTTGGAATACATGACTATCAAAAAAAAGAGTTTCTAACAAACAAATTATCCTCCAAGCCTCTAAATTAAAAACGACCATTCTCTCAAATTGGTGCAAAATTTAAGAACTAGTGATTACTCGAGTTATCACTATTTATAACTCAGGGAACCATTCCTAACTCTATCACTATTCATATTCAATTTCCATAATTTTAACAAAATTTGAAAGGCGACAACATTACACCAAACATGTTGTGGGTAAAACAAATCATTTTTCTCGTTCTTTACAAATTAATGCAAAACAATATCACAATTTATTCTTATTATTTTTGGCAAATATATTAACAAACATTAATTTAACATTAACATTTTAATAGTTTTCCTTTATTTATTTATTTCGTTTTTTATATATAAATAACGGTACCATTTAAAACATCAAAAGATTAATATAAAATTTGAGTACTTAAAATTTTCTAACAAGAATAAGTGATGAAAATAGAAAAATAAACAATTACTGCTCGATCGTCAGTTCGCTTTTCCCGTAACTGAAACGGAATCAAAACCTTGATTATTACATGCATCTCGATATTTTCTGAAAAGTGCAAGCTAGGATGTATTGTATCAAATGATCTCTCTCAAGTTAAAAAACCCACCAGTTGAGTACTGAGAAGAGGCTATCCGATAAACTACATAAAAAGAAGCGTCGGGTGACTCAAAGAGTATCTTCTTCTAAGAGAGATCGAGTGAAAGATTCCCTGTAGGAATAGAGGATCCTCGCAGTATGAATGCGTCCACGAGGATGGTGGATCAGTTAGGACAGCAGCCCTGTCTCATATGTGGTTCAAATGAAAGAGAAAAAGGAAATTCATTTATGTGTAGTTAACAAACATATATAATTATTAAAATGTGGAGATGTAAATAATTTTGATGGTTTAAATACAACAACAAAGTACATCATTTCCATCCAGTTTTTTAATGCACCGCCCACTTCCAAATCTTCTTCGAATACAAGTACTTTCACAAAGTTCATTTTCAGAAGGACCAAGAGCACTCGAGCAATTAAGTTGAAAAACAAATTAATGGCTGTGAATGTCTTACCTTAATTTCCACATCTACCCAACAAATAAAAATAAAAAGTTAGGTACTTATTATTATCAATTATGAAATATTTAATCAGCCAATAAGAATTTAAAAGTAGAAAAATAAAGAACAATAGAGTGGTCCACCGGGTGGGGAGGGATGGGGAAGCTTTACCGTCCTCATCTCCGCAATCCATCTTAATCCCCATCTCTACAAAATTTACCCTAAAATTTTGCAGGGATCAAGACGAGGTTATCCACGAGGAAGGCATAGAGATGGAGAATACATGCTCCATTTTCACCTGTTAAGCTTGCGGGGAATTTTTCATCGCCGCTCACTCTTCATTAACCACCTAATTAGAATCGTTCGTTCTATTAGGAGCAGGTCCCGATCTAGTGAAAAAAAATGAACATCTCTAGATATAGCTAATACAACATTAACCATTTATGAGTACATCTACTGGCCGAAAAGAAAAAAAATATTTCATTTAGGAAATAAAATATTAAAAAATTGACTACCAATGCTAGAGTTTATTATAGTGCACTTTTAAAAATATATAGAATAATAGTAGTAATAGTAATATATATATAGGCACTGTCATTGTAGCAAGAAAAACCCAAAAAAACTTTTGCATGTTCATTTTCTTTGAAAACTATACGTATTCTTTAGTGTTTTGATTTTAACTTTCGAAATTCGCCATTTATAATTATATTAACTTCCATTTAATAGTTTATTATATACAGATTCATACATGTATTAATTTTCATTTCTTGATGTTTCCTTATAAATATATATATATATAGATACATGAACATTGTAATTAAACTTTATTCATAATTCCCTAAAATAGAAAAAATAGACATGCAAAAGTAGAGTAGTATTAAAGTTTGTTTAAAAAGTAAATTTGATACATTGGAAATTTATTATATCGTTATATATGGTTAGTTGTTACGTTTTTAGGGCAAAACATAAATATCTAGACGTTTACAATTTTTCCTAAAAGGAAATATTTTAAAATCATATATTTTGAAAAGAGTGAAGATGAACAAACTCTACTCCAGACATCTTATTAAAAACTTTACTACATTTTATATAGTTAAATTAAAAATAGAGTTGACGAATATTTAGAAGACAATTTGATATGGCAGTTCGGGTTGGGCCAACAATAATGAAGTAATATGTGAATGATGATGAAGAAGATGAAAATAGATTCATTAATGACGAAGACCAGGATGATTGTGTCGATAGTATGTTGAAGATTAAGTGTTAGTTTAATTGTTTATTTCATTCTCTATACATTATTTCAATTTGACTAATGAAAACACTTCTTTTAATAATTGCAGGTTATCATTATTCCTAATATATTGAGACATGTTATTGACTCGGTTTTTGGCGAAACCGAAGATAGTATAGGTCTTAATTTTGTACCTGCTACTGTCGCTACTCAATTTGGAACTCAAGCGATCGAGTTCTTATAAATTTTATATATCACATTAAAATGTTCTGATCTCATGGTTCATTTTTTGGATGTAGGTACTAGTAGCAGTAGTACTACTCGATACCGAGGACCGTCAAATGGTGAAAACTTGAACAAACAGGTCGCTAAAGAAGGGTGGCTAAAGATCAATTTCGTGAAGACAACAAGAAGACAGTTAGAAAGAACGCAAACGCACTAAGCCACAAGGTAGGAGTACAGGTTCGACAGCCCTTTTATATGCAGACAGAATATTGGTCGCAAATCACACCGGCAGAAAAGAAATTTCTTAAACAAAACCTCTTGGTACTTAATCATTACATTTACATTTAAGTACTCAATGCAATTAATGATAGGAATTTCATGTGTATACACACCTTGACATACTCACTTCGACCTCGATTTGGATAATGTAAAAGCCCAAAATTTTAAATTTAATTAGAAAATAAAGTTATTATTTTATTTTGGGAAATTCGGGAAGTTAACGACTATTGAACGCTTAGGGTTTTGATTTTAGCTTTAAGGAAACAAGGGGCACAAAGGACATTTCAGGAATTTCGGGTAAAAATAGGAGATTTGGGTCAATAATGGAATTTTTGTAATTTTACCACTAAAGGACAAAATAGGAAAAGTGACAATATAGGCTAGAGGACAAAAAGGTTTTGGAAACCCTAATTATTGGGTAATAAATATCCAATGATTGTACCTCATTAGTCATTAGAGCACGTTTCCAGAGAAGTTGCCATCATTTTTCGTGCACCCACCTCCAATGATTGCGTGATGATTGCAGCCACCGACTTCCAACTGACGCTCCAGCCGTGAGCCGCCACGCGTCACGCCACCGTTGGCCGCGCCAGCGTCGCCCGCTCCAGCCAATCAGATGTCGCCGTCTTCTGTGCCAGCCAGCGTTCGCCGCTATGCTCCTCATTTGCTGCATGCCACGTGTTGCACATTCGTTGGACGAGATTCATTCGCTGCTTCGCATTGGTCCACGTCAGCCCGAGCCGGACACGCGTACGCTAAGCCTCCAGACGCGCTCGAACCTTTTTCCGAGCTTGCTTTCGGACACGCCCCACGCGCCAGCGAGTTCTAGCTCACGCGCCACCGCCGCCGTCGCCGTCTCTGTTGACTGGAAATACTCAAACTTCGTCTTTAAGGTAAGTCCCGTGTCCCGAGTTTTTTTTTTGGGTTTTAAGGCCTAGTTCTCACTCGTTTATGCTATACAACCTCTTTTAGGTGGAGATTGTTTATGGGATTCTTCCTTCTAGTTCCAAGGACCGTTCCGAGCGATTTTCGACGAAGGTAAGGGATTGTTTCCCATTATAGGGTCGTTGTGGGTAATCTTGAGCACGTATTTAATTAGTTTAGCACTGAATGACGTATTTTACTATGAATGTGTGTTTCTGAAGTTTAGGATAGCTTTATATGTTGTGCTTAGTTTGTTCTTGCATGTTTTTCGAGTATGTTGTGGTTTTTGTTTGCTTCCTCTGTTCAGCAAAGAGTTTCTAAGAATGTTGTATTATGCCTAGGGTCGGTTTCCTGATATTTAGGTTGTCATGTTAGTTAAGATAGGAGGTCCTATCTTGGATGTTACTTTCTGTTACGTTTTTAGTTGTGAGTTTTACTGTGTTAGTTACATGTTGGTTGTCCCAACAAGGGCCGAGCATGTTAACCAAGTAGTGTGGTGTGAGTTAAGGGTCCCAAAGGGGACAAGGTTTTATAGCGCGAGCTACGATTGGGTCAGACATGTCTGAATCGCTAGACTCGGTAGAGGATTAGTTAAGGTGCTGGGCGTTGGGGAAGATATTCCTCTTTCGCGGTAGTGTTAAGGATCGGAGGGCCACCCGATTAGCCATACCTACCAAGAGTTCGCCTAACTCTTCCTAGGTGTCGTGCTAGGAGTGTGAGTTGGAGATATCCCATAGCGGAGGGTCTAAGATCTACCCTCCGCTATGGTCATACAGTTTTTGTATCCTGTGCTGGGATCCCTTAGTGAGTTTTCATAAACTCACCTTTTCCATTGTGGATTCATTCCACGTATTTATAGGTGGACTAGGATGGCTGAGCTGAAGCTGATGTGACCATCGGAAAGCTGCGTTAGGGTCATACAGTTGGTTTTAAGTTTGCATCCAAATTTATTGTTTATTTGCTTTATAAAGCATGAATTGATTTAAGGCATGCTTAGTATAGGATTTAACGTTATTTTATTGTTTTTCGGGTACCCCAAAGCTCTGCTTACGTTTTATTTAAGGTATTTCATTAAATACAAATGATATTTAGCATGTCTCCATAAGTTTAATAAATATTTATTCATGCATTAGAGGTTAAGGCCCTGGATTTGACTTTGGGGCGGGTCCTTACAGATAATAATCTAATAAACGATGTAATCGAGGAACTGATGAAATCGCGGTTGAAGGATCATAGATACACCTTATACACACATTACTGGTACGTTATGAACATAAATATATCTATTTTTACTGTGTAATCGTTTTAGTAAATGAAGTTAACTTTTTTTCCTTATGTTTTAGTAAACAACTAGTGGAAGAACGAATGAATAGGCCTGAATGTAGTGTAAGTGACATTTAAGACTTGCACTACTTGTGCAATAAGTGGTCGTTTCAGCAATGGGAAAAAATAAAGCAAGAGCCGCCCTGCCATACAACCATCAAACAAGGCCTATATCGTTCGTATCTCTTTTTGAAGAGGTAGGAACCTCTACTTTCATTCTTAATACGTGTTCATAATTGATTTCTTCAATATTAACTTCATAATAAATACCATTTTTGAATTGAGAGAGTCGCTGCTGGACTGATCCCATTGGTCCGGTCGACGTATTCAAGGCATTTTGTTGCAAAGATGCAAATGGTGAATGGATTAATGATGAAGCGAGGGAGATATATGAAAGTTATGAACTTAATTATTAAATTAAAGTAATTTTATTTCAGGGGCGTCACTAACATACAGTAAATTATTTTTTATGTAGCAGAAGATGGATGCATTCAAGGAATCATCCATTGCATCAGGGACCCCATTAAGAGAGGAAGCAATATGCGAAACTATGTTAGGAAGGCGAGCGGACGGCATAAGAGCCGTGACGTACTTGCCACATGAGAAACGAGGAAGAACATCTTCTTCCTGTTCAGCTAGTGCTGCATCTCGATGAGATCCTGAAACTTAGAGGATTTTATTGGAGAACATGCAACTGAACGAACATGTCAAGAGTTGATCGAAAAGGAGGACATGATAATAGCCAAGCAATAGAGGATGAACGCTGCACTAGATGAAATGCAGAGGATGCTCGGGGGCGGAGGCGGTGTCGGACCATCTAAGTGAAAGGTACAAAATATTCCCAACTTAACTTAACTTTCTTTTCACATAAGTTCTAAAAATGATGGCTATTATGCAACAAAGATAGCCATCATACGATCATCGTTTCTATGAATTATGTGTCGTGGCTATCGTGCAGCAAAGATAGGCACTAATTGAAATGAATTGAACTGCTTTTGACAAGTTTTATTTTCGATAACATGAAACTACGCAGTTATGCAGCCCGATTTTCTTGAGAATTGAATTCTTCAATTTTTTTCAAACTATAATTCAAATTCTTGTTTATTGCAGAGATACAATGAGTTTGTTGGACTAACACAAGGAAAAACTCGTTCGACGTCTACCACTTCACCATTCTCTATAGGGACAGTTCTTCATCTTTCGTTTAGGGTTCTATATTTTCCTTTCACTGTTCCTGTTATAGATTGTATTAATCTTATGTCATTATGTTATGAATTCTATTTACTTCTAAATATATGACGTTGATGTTTACCTTTCGTCAAGAATGTTTGAGTTCTCCTATTTCATTTCTGTTATTAATGTTTTGGAATTTTTTTTTAAATTTTGAATGTTCAAATGACTAAAACATTTCCAATTAAGGACATAATTTTTAAGGATTTGCAACTATTAACAACCATTTTAAATATCTTTCGAAAAAATAAAAAAGAGAGAAATGCGACGGTGTTTGCCTCGTTGTATTTGCCTACAAAATGCAATGAAGACAAACCTCTATTGCATTTGCCCTCTACAGCGACAGAATAATACTCTATTGCTGGTGGTAGGCAAAGGCGACCATCGTCTCCTTCGCATTCTTCACCTACAAAGAAAACTTCTATCGCCCATGAAGAGAAAATCTGACGAAAGAAAAGCCTTTGTCGCATTTGATACCCAGGCATATCATCTCTTTCATTAAAATATATAACAGGTAATCTCGTTATTGCTAATACTCAGACATTGTAAACTATCATCAAAAGCCCTCATAGGTAATAAGGCCATATATGATACCTAGGTATTCTATCTCTATCATCATGGGATCAAGTAGGTAAACATGCCCTGCATGTTACCTACATGAGTATACTAACTTTGGCAATGTTGTTTATTCGGCAGGTTTCTATTGTGTTTTTGCGACGAGACTTAGTTGTGATTGATGGCCTTCTTGTTGTGGTAGCTGGACCAAGATCACAAACTAGGTTCCCAAGTTGTTGTCTTTTAATTATAATTTATTGTATGATACTTAGACATTTTGGGGTCTTACACTTTAACTCGAGCCTAATCTATGATTGGATTATAATTATACCTGCTTAGATCATAATTGCTTATTGTATTGGATTTTAAATATGCACTAGAGTTTGATAAACTTATGATAAAGTATAAGATAATAGTTTTTGTTTAAATTGAATATGTGTAGATACAGATGTGAATGTTAGAGATATGCTTCGAGGATATGATGTAGACAAGCCGTTTGCTCAGATACTAGCAGAGCTCAAAATAAGAAATGTGACAGTTTTTGCGCTCGAAAAAGATACAATGGTGGAGAATGCATTATGTACACAAAAACTGTAATTTGTTGTTAAAATTAATAAATAAACTAGATCCCATGTATATACAAATATTTCATATACAACACAAATGACTTTACATTTTGTGTGTATACAAAGATCGAAATAAATTGTCATGAGTAATGATATTCATTCAGTTCTTGTTTTTTTATTGTCATCTATGCTCTTGTTAACATTTGTTCTACATCTCTAAAAATTTAATCACCTATTTTTTTTATTATAATTAACCAAATATTGGTTCAAGATGAGATAAGTGGATGGAAATATAATGGATACTAAAAACAATTTATTTTTCTGAAACATTTAAAAAAAATTTGTCAACTTTAATTCTATAAGTATTAAAATTTTGATTGGGTAGTTTCATTAAAAATAAAATAATTATTATTAATATAACAACAACATTATCTACGAAAACAATGTCATTAAATCTCTCTTCTTTTTTTTTATAGTGTGAATCAATTGGACCTAATGAAGTTAGTTTACATTTCATTTATATATTGTTGACTTTTGGCATAAAACTCTTCCATCTTCTTGATTAATGAACATAACTCTTATGCTCTCAACATTGGCTTCATCATTCCTTTCTTGTTGTTTCCTCCCAAAAGTTGATAATTTGTTAATATATTTGGACTTATGATCATAGTCATTACGTTTTTCTCAAGTACAATGTCGAAGACATTGATATTTGAATTTAATCAAAATAGTATTGATATTTAAAATAATAGATAGATCGATATTTTCATGACAACACTTGTCATTTGAAATCTTGATCTATTTATTATAGAGAAGCTAACATGACCTTCAATCAAAAAAATTCTTCTAAATAGCAATTTAATTAAGAACATATTAATTTATTTCTGAATGAATATTTAAAATGGTTTTTTTTTTTTTGTGTACAAGAAGGTAAAAATTAAGTTTTCGTTGTTGAAATTTTTGATGAAAAATAATAAAAAGGAAAGACATTTTTGCATATCAGTTTTATTTTTTAAATATTTAAGTACGTGGTTTCAATCAAATTAAACTAATGATTTTATGAAAATATTCAATATTCAAATACTTCCCCTCACGTAACTCTTACTCGTAATTACACCTCTAGATCTTATTTGTTGAATATACTATTGTTAACATTTATTGACTTGTAAATGTTTTATGTATATGTTTAATTGAGAATAAATTTTTAAAATCCTCTCCAATTCTTTTCTTTTTTTTTGAAAAAATACTTAAATTGATTAAAAGGAGAAGAAGTATACAAGTTTCTCGAGAAGATCGAGGATTAAAAAGGCTCTTGAATAGAGAGAAATGGAGGCAAGGTTATAGTCTTTGAAAAGGGAAGATTTAGAACACCAAGAAGAAGGTAGAACAACTGTATCTTTTTTAATGGATTTTTGATGTCTGTTAGTATGAGAAGCACCTAAGGTTATTGAGTTACGTTCGCTCTAAATACTCCATAAAATTGCTTTAGTGTGATGTGATTCAATAATGAGCTTTGATTGTGAATGGTCATGGTTTATCTCTTTAAAAAGAAGCTTCTCCATGAGTGCTAAAGCTCTAGGAATTTTGTTAATGCCGAAAAATTGTTAACGGATATCCACAGTACAATTTGTATTACCGAGGATGAGAAGTCTGCAAAAAATAACAATTTTTGGACACAGTGGTGTGGTGTGCTTCACAGAGCCTCCGATGCTTAAGTTAGTAAGAGTTTAGGAGAGGAATTTAGAGGAATTTTACAACTTAGAATGGCTTCAGAATACTTATCGTAGTTTTGCTTAGGAACCACCTCCCTTGAAATGGAGAATGTTCTGACTTCTTATAGCTGTCGGTTTCATAAATGCTGCAGCTCACTTATGGGCGGCTTAATGGCCAACCGTTGGAAACGTCCTTCATTAAGCCGGAAATGAATACTCGAATAAATTCTGACCGTTACCCGTTTGATGTGTAACGGCTTTGACTCATAAGTTACTTGGACTTGGTCAACATTCGTAGGTTCTCACCTCCACGGTGATCCCTTAGGGATGCAGCCCTCTCGTTGTAACCTTAGGACGCTACGGGGGTGCAACGTCTCCAAGCGTTACTTGGACTTGGTCAACTCGCCCATAGAAGAGTCCTAACCTCCACGAGCAACCTACTCGGGTGACCTACTCAGCCGATCTCTTTAGAGGTTGGCTTTGGACTCGGTCAACCCTTACGAGTATTCACCTCCATGACCAACCCACTCGGGCTAGACTACTCTTTGTAACATAAGACGTCGCGGGGTGCAGAGTCCCCATGCATTACCTGGACATGGTCGACCTCGCGAAGAGTCCTAACCTCCACGACCAACCCACTCGGTCTGGCCTACTCAATGTAACCCAAGGATGCCACGGGGTGCAGCGTCCCCAAACGTTACTTTGACTCGGTCGGCTCGTTGACAAAAAAGTCCTAACCTCCACGGCCAACCCACTCGAGCTCGCCCACTTGGCGTAACTCCTGGTCGTTATCAGTGAATCCTGTCGTTAATTACTTTGGACTAGGTCGACTCACTCATAGAGAGTCCTGACCTTCACGGCTTTCTCCCTAGTGGGTGTTCGCCTTCTTTTTTGGAAACCGAGAGGGTTGAGAATGCAAGGGCCGACCCCTTGGGGAGAGTGTGGGGAGAGTTTTGACAAGAAGATAAAGATAACTCAGTTCTTAGAAGGTTTCTCAATTTGAGAATGAGCTTACTCTAAACTGAGTGGGATGAAAATGAAAACTTTCAAGGTCTCTATTTATAATAGAGTAGACAATCTTTAAACAAAGAAAATATAATATCTTTGAAAATTTATATTAAAGATATTGAGTTTCCATCTTTCTTTTTAAACAAGCAATTTGAAATTCCCTTCCTTTCATAAATGGGTGGACGAAAATTTCATCCTTTTTGGGAGGGAGAATTTCCTAATTTTCACAATATTATTTTATTATTTCATTTGAGATTTATACAATAAATTCCAAAATAATAATATATCTAATATATTATTAAATACATCCGTGCAATTAACATATCCATTATATTTATTCTCTACTTTAATAATTATGCAATAATTATTAACCCAATATGTCCAACATATTTTTTACTAAGAATTCAATAATTATATATAATAAATTTATCAAGAATTTATTTTTGTCTTCATTAATATTCATCCAATTAATATTAAATTAATATATCCAATATATTAATCAATTAATTAAGTTCAACCATTAAACTTAATACTCCTATTAATTATGTCTCATATATTTAATACTTGAATTTGAACCATTGAATTTGAATGGTACAAATTCATTTCTCTAATGAAATAGTGTACAAGTGATTGTGAGATAGACCGGGGACCCGTGTGTCACGGTCGCACTCTTCGACTTGTGCGGCGCCATGATCGCCCACACGTCATGGTTAGCCTTAGAAGGGAACTCCAGCCCCAAACTCGGATCGCCCATACTTTGTGACATGTCGGGTCGTTAAGCGAGGTTTACCAGGCCTCGACTACGCATCCATCGAATACGGAGCGGAAATAATCTTGGTTTATGCTTAACTGCACGCACATCCACTCAGCCAACGGGATTCCAACATGTTATGGCGGCACGCTCCTCAAAAAACGTGGCAAGCCTCTATCCCGAAGGAAAGGGCGCAATGTCGGCACACCTATGCCGTTCGACACCGTCCCCAGATTCCCATTCCCAAAGAAGACACCCAAGACACTCGTCTTGCAAGCGCTCACCCACACCATGAAACACTCATATGTCAAAGGGTAGCTCACTTAGGCCACAGGGCCCAGGGGTGGTGGAGAGCTGACACCATGCCTCCCCCTATAGTACACTCTGAACCATTTTCAATCTTTCACCCATGCATGTCCGACGTCCGATTGACATCAAACTTGGCGAGCTTATATCTTAGCTACATAAGGACTTAGCTCCAGAGCCTTTCATCAAAACTCCATCTCAAGCCTTAAAATCGTCGGGATGGCTCGAGGCCCCATCGTGCCCCCACTAAGCGTTGACACTGACACCTTGACACCATCGTGGTTTGCTGTCTGATGCATCCAGCTGACACTAATCAACACTCTACTTGGTGTGATGGATGATGTACTGTCCTCCTCGGTCACATCACGGCTTGTCAGGACGTGGGTCGTCAGAGCATATTGCATGACTCTGACATCAACACCATGCCTCCCCTTGGGCCATGTGGCCTAAGTGAGCTACCCTGTGGCACATGAGTGTGTCATGGTATGGGAGAGCGCTTGCAAGACGAGTGTCTTGGGCGTCTTCTTCGGGAATGGAAATCCGGGGACAGTTTCAGACAGCACGGGTTTGCCGATATTGCGCCTTTGCCTTCGAGATAGAGGCTCGCCACGTTATCTGAGGTGCGTGCCGCCACAACATGTTAGAATCTCATTGGCTGAGTGGATGGGAGAGCAGTTAACCATAAACCAATATTATTTCCGCTGCGTATTCGATGGATGCTTAGTCGAGGCCTGGTGAACCTCGCTTAACGACCCGACATGTCACAAAGTATGGGTGATCCGAGTTTCGGGCTTGAACTCCCCTCTAAGACTGGCCATGACGTCTGGGCGATCATGGTGCCGCACGAGTCTAAGAGTTCGATCGTGACACCGTCGACCTATAAAATGAAAGCTACAATGACTTGAGATAAAATCTCTCCTCGTTAACATAAGGCTTATTTCACTAAAGGCCTTTGATGAACTTTTTCACACTATAAGAAAATTTAGTGTCACAGATATAATCGATCATTTGTGATATGATTCTTCACGAGCTTGTTTGTAATTAACAGTTGGGCCTAATGTCTGTTTTACCCCTGTGATTACATCTTTCTTCTTAAGCACAACTGACTCCTCTAATGAACAAGCTGTTTATAGTTCTACTATAAACAAATGTCCTCTCAGGCAAATGAGAGGTAGGATCATTTTGTTCAAGTCCTAGAATCAGTTCTTAAGGGAACTACTCTACTTCTTCTTCAGTATTAGGGAAAATGTTAATTCCTTCTTATGACGTTGTGTTCTCGTGTACTAACTAGGACAATTCCCAACGTGGAAGGCTTATTGACCTTGTGTTGTTTGACTAGTCTCATCTATGCACATGAAATGATGCTTTCATAAAGTAGGAATTCGCAACCTACCTAAGATTAAAACCGCATTGACATATGATCATCCTTAGTGAAGTAGTTGATACAAGTCTATAACAAAATTACTAGCCCGATCATAAAACTTTTGATCTTGTCTAATGCAAAAACTTCTTTTTGCACAGCTGTCATTATTCACATGTCTCCGCATTAGATCATTTGCAACTATTGCAAAACACGTCACACCAAGAGGGTTATTAGGACTCATGCAACCTAGCCATAGTTCATATACTATAAACGATTTCGGTTATAAACTTGAAACTAGATCCACTCATATGTTCCACATACTTGTCCAAGTGTTCATCTAAATAGCCAAGGGTATATCGACATGCATCCAATTAATGTGATAATGTTGAATGACGTTTGAATATTAAATGTCCAATTTATTGAATAGAATAACTTTTTATTAATAACTGGATATAACATTAAATGTCTAAAATTAAATGTTTTTTCTTAAATATACTAACTACTAGGCCTTTAGGGTATATCCCCTAGCAACCTTCAATTGAACAACCTTCTAAGTTTGAATTGAATTAATTCCCAAATCATCTAAAATATGCATATTTGGGAGTAGATGAAACTTTTCCAATTATAATTTCTACTAAATCATCAGAGAATTATGAAAAAAAGTAGATCAAAATGCTTACGAAATACAAGAAGGCCATAGACTGGACCTTATCATACATAGAAAGAATAAGTCCGACTTTTTGTATGCATACAATCAACTAGGAAAATTAAAAATTTAAGTCGATAGAGCATCGAAAAAGACTTAACCCAGCTATTAAAGGGGTTGTTAAAAAAGAAGTTATAAAATGGTTGGATGTGGGAGTGAGATACCCTATTTCAGATAACAAGTGGGCGAATCCACTACAGTGTGCGTCGAAGAAAGAGGAGTGACAGTTGTAAAGAATGAGAAAATGAGTTAATTCTAACAAGGACTATAATAGGTTGAACATTGTGTATGTATTATAGGAAATTGAACAAAGCTACAAAGAAAGATCATTTTCCTTTGTCATACATTGACCAAATATTAAAAAGATTACGAGGACAAAAGTACTACTATTTATTGGATGGTTACTCGGGTTATAATCAGATCACCGTTGATCCAAAAGACCAAGAAAATACCACTTTTACTAATCCTTATAGAATTTTTGCATTATGAAGAATGTCATTTGTGCTCACAATGCCACAACAACTCAAAGTTGTATAATGACACTATTCTCAGATATGGTTGAAAAGATAGTTGAGGTATTTATGGATGACTTCATGGGTATGAGTGAATCATTCGAATCATGTCTGAATAATCTGGAAAGAGTCCTTAAATGATGTGAAGAGACTAATCTTGTGTTGAATTAGGAAAAATGCTATTTCATGTGAAGAGAAGTGAGATTCAAGTGAATAAAGCAAAAATTATAGTGAATGAGAAGCTAAATAATTAAAGAGTGTAAAAGTTGTTCGAAGTTTTCAAGGACATGCTGGTTTTTATAAGTGGTTCATTAAAGATTTCTCAAAATTTTCTATACCTCTTTGTCTGTTTCTAGAGCAAAATCGTGTCTTTAATATTTTGAAGAGAGCTTCAATCTCTACACCGATAATAGATATCCCTGATTGGAACAAACCATTTGAGTTAATGTGTGAAGCTAGTGTTTTTGTTG
>JBBMEG010018387.1:0-27632 GCA_037832605.1 Cyclanthera cordifolia | reverse complement strand
TATATATATATATATATATATATATATATATGTATATATATATATATAATGAAGGGAGTAGATAATGATTTTTGGGGTACGTGCCATGTCAGTTAAATTGACGTGGTCAATAAAAATCTAAATAAGATAGCACATGACCTAGCCAGGTAAAAACTAAAATTAGCAACAGAATCAAATAGTTATCCTTAATCAGTAACTTTTTTTTTGAGACATAATCAGTAACTTTTCTTAACAGTATTACCTCCCAAATATTGCAAACTAATTCTTTTTAAGAAATGTATGAAATTAATGTAACAAATCTAAAAATAAATTTAGAATTTTGTTTTGTTTAGAAAAACACCGAAACCTAGCTGAACCGCACTGAACCTCGAAAGATCGTGAGGTAACGAATTCGAATTCTCTTATCCTCGGTTGTTATAATAATAATAATAATAATAAAAAAAACATTGAAGCTTTTTTTTTTTTGTAAAAAGTTTGAAAGAAAACTAACTAAATATTTTATTTGTAAGCACTTCAAACACTATTTTTTTTCTTTAGAATTTCCTAGATTTGATTTCAGTTAATTAAAATCAGTTTAAATTTCAACCCAAGCTCTCCTCATTTTTAATCATCAATAAACCCTTTACCAAACATACAAAAAAAAAAAAAAAAAAAAAAAAACTAAATTAAACCATAAAATAAAAGCAAAAATAAATGATAAATTTACTCAATAGGATTTAAAAAATGAAAATTCTATCTCTATTGTTTGATAAAAAGTTATATTTGAGTTTCATAATTTGAAAAACTAGAGTTTTAATTTGTATGTTCTAGAAAAAGTTGAAATTTAATTTGAATTAATATATACATATATATTTTTTGAAATAGTTATGCAACATCAATGCACTAATCTCACTAAGTTATTGTTAAAACGAGTATAACTCAACTAGTAATAGTGACGCATTAACATCTACTTGACAAGTGGTTCGAGTACTCGTAATACTTTCGATATAAGATTTGTTATCTCCCTCCTTAACTTATACTCAAAAAAAAAAAAAAAAATCAAATTACAATTAATCTTTTTTTGAAATATATTAAATATAATTTTTTTTGAAATATATTATATATAATTTTTTAAACCATATATTACTAAATTACAATTAATCTCAAATTAACGTAGCAGAATTATAATATATTTTTAATTAACAAAACCAGAGAACATTAGTACACAGAAAGAAAAAGGAAAAACAATTATTAAAGTAATAGTAACGTATTAATTCGATTAATTATTAAAGCTCAATTTTAAATTAATAAAATCAGTACTTCAACATAAATGAACTCCACACATTAATGCAATCAACAACATTGAAATACTGCAAATAGAGCAATACACATGAGTATTTTAAACTTAATTTTAATTTAATTTGTATGTTTTCAATTTTTTAATTTTAAGTTAGATTAAAAAAAATGTTTAAGATCAATGCTCGTAATAATGTGAAATTAATATTAATATAAATTTGATTAAATAATTTTTAAAATTTATTAAAAAATATAATAATTAAAAAAAAAAAATCTATTAAAGATCATTTTTGAATTATTTTGAAAACTTAGATATCAATTTTAAATATATATTTTAAGTCTAAACACTAAATTTAAGAACAAAATATATCCAATAGAAAAGTTTATAATTAAAATTGAATATATAAAAAAAAATCAAAATAGAACAAATTAAAAAAATTTATGACCATCAAACTAAAAAAAAAACCCTTATTTTTATTTATTTATTTAGAGATTTTATTTTTATTTGACTATGAAGCAATAAAATCGTTTATCGTTTAAAAAAAGCACTAAAATTAAATGCAGGCGCGGAGTTCTAGTTATGAATTTACCAAAACAAAATAGGAAGCTTCAAGCTGATTAAATGTTTTAATGTACTATACAAACTATATAGTATAATTAATGCATATACAATTTAAATTTCTGTATATACAAATACAAAAAGTGGGGGTTTTTTTTTCTTTTAACTATTTAAATTGTGTCCACGTAATTGAAAAATAAAGTTAGAATTAATTCTATAAATTCAAAATCTAAAATTTAATTTAGATATTTTTTAGAAAGTTAGAAATTAATTAATATAATTAAAAAAAAAACTTAAATATAATCTCCATGATTTGATCAGAATATAATTTAAACAATTCTATATATTTAGTTTGTTAGGATTACAAACCACTTGACGTCATTTTTTAGATTTATCAAAATATATAGTTAAATCTTGGGTTTTAAAATAATGTAAAATGAATTTTAACTTTATTAATATAATTATATACCATAATTATTTTTTGAAATATTGTATTAGATTGAATATTCTCGTAAAGTAATTATTAATTATATTTTAAAATATTCACCTCCATGGTTAATAATATGATTTAATACTCTAATATAAATATTGTTAATATCAGACAATACTCAATAACATTAATTTTTTTTTTTAAATTTAACTAGTATATTAAGATATATATATATATACATATATATACACACACATATATGTATATAAACAGGATCTAATTTGTAATTTATTTATTTTTTTATATATTTAAGGGGAGGTTGTTGTGATTGGATCTGTATAAAATCTCCATTTTCTAGCTTCTCCCAGTTCCCCCACAGTTCTCTCTTTCTTTCTCATTCTACTTTTCAGCGAAGCGCTTCCACATCCAGCAGTGGAGGTTTGCAGAGAGAATGAGAAATCAATTCAGTAAGGTCGGAGAAGACGACAATGGCGGCCTAGCCTGTGGGTTCTTCCATCTCTGTTAAATTCAACATCATCTTCACGCTCTGCCCCCTTCCATTTTCCTGCTCCTTCATTCTAATCTCTTTCTTGGAGGTACTGATTTCTGATTCTGCTTTCGGTTTTAGTTTAATTTCCACTCTGTGGTCACTGTTCGGATTGGGTTTTTTTTTTTTTGAACGATAGTAATAATTTTGTGCTGTGAAGAATCTTGTCAGGGGCTCACGGGTCACTACTGAATCTTCTTGCTGTTTAATGGCTTTGTCGCTGGGGTTTTGGAGTTTCGTCTTGAATCAATTTCTTCTATGTTTTTGCTTTCAGCAACTATGGATGTGCTCTTTCTTTGTTTGTTTTTCATTCTAATGGGAATTTTCACTTTCGTTTCTTAATTGGGAGGTTGGAGGATGCTTTGATTTTCTCTCAGTTTCTCGTTTGTTCGATCTTGAATTGTTATCAGCTTGTGTTCTTGATCTGATGTTTTGAATTGGAGAGCGGATCTTAAAAAGTTGTAATCGTCTTCTTATTCTGTTTTCTTTATGCTGTGCGAGTGCGTGTTGCTTTTGAATGATGATAGAATCTGGATCTTCGAATCACTTTGGGTTTGTATCTTATTGACCGAGCGTTAATTCATTGATTTTCTGCGTTAATGAATTTAATTCAATCGATGTGGGGATAAGAATTTACACTGCAATTTTTGTGCTAGTGTTTCTGTGTTCGTCGTTGGATTGTAACTTCTATTAATTACCTTTGAATTTTTGGTGTTTTCCAGTTGATTTTAACGTTACAACGGCTGTGATGTTACATCGAGGTGGGCTCGGTGTCAAAGTACATGGCCATGGTGATGATCAATGGGATTCCCAAATGAAAGACAAAACTGAAAGGGAAGAGTTGGACAGAAGATTTTCTTCAGATCATGGAGTAAATCTGGCTTCAAGGCTACCCATTCGTGTACTTTCCGACAATTCCCCTTCTAAATATGGAGGAACTGAGAATGGCTTTGCTGCTGATTCTCTTTTAGTTGGGAATTCACGAAGTCGGCAGCAATGCATACTGCTAATGTTGAGAATAAGTTTAGTATTGATTATAATTCTTGCTCTTACTGGATCCTTTTGGTGGACACTTGCGATTACGGGTTCATCCCAAGTTCAAATATTCCACGGTTATCGGCGACTCCAAGAACAGCTAGTTTCAGACCTCTCCGATATAGGGGAGATTTCTCTAGGTCCTTCGAGGTTGAAAGACCTCGAATTCTGTTCTCCAGAACTTGAGAATTATGTTCCCTGCTACAACTTAAGTGATTCTCAAGATGATGGCTATGATAGACATTGTGATTCTAGCTCGTGGGAAAATTGTTTGGTACAACCTCCCCTGAAATACAAGATTCCACTCAGATGGCCAACCGGAAGAGATGTTATCTGGGTAGCAAATGTGAAAATTACAGCACAGGAAGTTCTTTCCTCTGGAAGCTTGACCAAAAGGTAGGCCAGGAAATTTACTTAAAAGAAAATTTCATGGATTGATTGAGCCTCATATTATCTTTCTTTGACTAATTGTTTTTCTGAACTTATATAGGATGATGATGCTTGAGGAAGAACAAATATCATTTCGCTCGGCCTCTCCAATGTTTGATGGCGTTGAAGATTATTCTCACCAAATTGCAGAAATGATTGGATTGAGAAATGAATCTAATTTCAGGGAAGTTGGTGTATGTATCTTGATAAGTGTCTTCTTTTGTATCTCTAATATATACTACTGATGTGTGCTAATGATTCTACTTCATTTCTTCTCATTATTTCACTCACGATCATCATGCTGGTGTTCTTATTTCCTATGGTTGCAAAGAAAACAAAATCTAATAGATCCATCCCCATTGTAATATCGATAGTCCCAATTGTTTCGCCCCTCAACTTTATGATTATGGATACTCTTATTTGAAAGCCTTAAACTTTTTGGATTGTTCTTTTGTTTTAAACTATCTAATAGGATGATGCTTGATAGGGTAGGAGTTATGTATAATTACGTTTCTGACTATCATATTTGTTTAGAACTTTATATTGTCAGTTTAATTGATTAATGATGTTTAAGTCTCGACGTTTGACATGGAGTTGCACCTTCCTATAATTTTGCAGGTAAGAACCATATTGGATATAGGGTGTGGGTATGGGAGTTTTGGAGCACATCTTTTCTCCAAACATTTAATAACTATGTGTATAGCAAATTATGAGGCTTCAGGGAGTCAGGTTCAACTAACTCTTGAAAGGGGCCTTCCTGCAATGCTTGGTTCTTTTACTTCGAAACAGCTGCCGTATCCATCTCTTTCCTATGATATGGTTCATTGTGCGCGATGCGGTGTTGATTGGGATAATAAAGGTATTGTTAAAGCAAAATAACAATGAATATCTTATGAGTTCATTATCTGTATGGTTGTAATGTAAAAATAAAGGAAAATGACCTATTTGGTAATATCTTTCAGATGTTTGGTAGGTAGAATAATCTTGTTGACTCCCTTGTGGATACCATTTCTTTTATTTTCAGTACAAATTTAGGAGGAATGTGAACAGAGTTTGGCAACAGTTGAATCAATATTTACTCTCACCTAGCATAAACTTACAATTTAGGTAATTGAGTTGGGTTTGTGCTTACTATTAAATTACTAACTTTTATTTAATAGCTAACGCTTGAAGTTGGAATCTTGCAATTTTGAAACAATATCTGATTAAAGCTACAGGGTATGATCCTGGGTTCTAAATAACATTTTTGTGCTGTATTTATATTTCTCTACTGTTTCATTGACGGTCCTAACACGTAAGATTAGAAGTTAGTCAATGGAAATGCGATAAGGACAAACTTGGTTTTTAAAAACATCACACTCGTTATATTGTTGTGTGTCATCCAGCGGTCGATTTTATCTATCATTTTATTAGGAGTAAATATACTAACATGGAAATGTTTAATTCTTTTTACTTTTCCAGATGGTAAATACTTGATCGAGGTTGATAGAGTTTTGAAGCCAGGCGGGTATTTCGTATGGACATCGCCTCTTACAAATACCCAAGATTTTCTTCACAAAAAAGAGAACCAGAAAAGGTGGAACTACATTCAAGATTTTGTAGAATATCTGTGCTGGGAGATGTTGTCTCAACAAGATGAAACTGTTGTCTGGAAGAAAACTAGTAAAAGTAATTGTTATAGCTCACGGTATGACCGACTTTCAAGACAGAATACATTCAACATTATGCAACATCGAATCTTGTTAAATAATATTCATCTCTGTCCTGATTGATTTTTGGTACATTAGAATACATGCAGTCCTAATTTTGTTTTCTCCTGCATTTATATCTAGGAAGCCAGATTTGTCTCCTCCAATATGCGGTAAAGGACATGATATCGAATCTCCATATTACAGACCACTCCAAGCCTGCATTGGGGGAAGAAAAAGTCGCCGGTGGGTTCCTATTAACGATAAAAGAACTTGGCCTTCCAGGGCTAACTTGAACAAGAGTGAACTTGCTGTGCATGGTAATTTCAATGTTGTTTACATTTATTCGAATAAGATGAATGGAAGATTGACATTTTCAAGGTGACATGTTTTTCAGGATTGGGTTTAGATGATTTCACGGAGGATTCTGTAAACTGGAAAATAGCATTGAAAAACTACTGGTCTCTTTTATCACCACTTATCTTCTCAGATCATCCGAAAAGACCTGGCGATGATGATCCTTTACCCCCGTACAACATGCTCCGAAATGTGCTAGACATGAATGCCCATTTTGGAGGTTTCAATTCTGCATTATTGGAAGCGGAGAAGTCCGTATGGGTCATGAACGTGGTGCCGACTGATGGACCTAACCATCTTCCCTTGATAATGGATAGAGGTTTCATTGGAGTATTGCACGATTGGTAATACTATTCTTCTTTAAACATAAAATATTTTCCCCTACAGTTATGAATTTTCGTTTGTTGTATAAGTATTCTTACATTCTTGTTGTCTCCTTCAATTCAGGTGTGAGGCCTTTCCGACGTATCCGAGATCATATGATTTGGTGCATGCGGCAGGTCTTCTGTCCCTAGAAGCAAGTAAGAAGCCAAGATGCTCCATGCTTGATTTATTCACTGAGATTGATCGGTTACTTCGCCCGGAGGTATGGTTTTATGGCTGCAAATTTATATAAGAAATAATTTTGTACGGGTTTGTTTGATATCTAAATACTGTGGGGTTAGACGCCAGACGGTATGTTTCATGAGAATAATCAAGGTGTGTATAACAGCTTGGATGCCCATGGATATAAAAATTTAGAAATTGTCCCGAAAGATGTCATTAAGTGTTTGTATAATTCATGTATGCCAAACTTTCTGGATATTTACAGTTGCTAGTTTTTTTCCAGGGTTGGGTGATAATCCGTGACACCGTGATGCTTATCGAATCGGCCCGAAGTGTAACGACACAGCTTAAATGGGACGCACGAGTGATAGAAATCGAAGACAGCCACGATGAGAGAGTCCTTATCTGCCAAAAACCCTTCCTGAAGAGACAAGTGACCTGATTATAAAATTTGAAGGTGAAAAGTTTTTTTTTTATATATATATTATTCATTATGTGGATGATGGAATCATCATCTAAATTTCTGAAAGAAGAAAAAAGAAAACTAGTATTTGATAGTTGAACACACAAGGATAGCAAAGCAAGGTTTATAGAAGCCAAAAGCCGTAAGGCCAAAAATAGGATCCATGATGTAATTATGCAAATGAACAACAGAAGTGAGAATTTTTTTTCTAGGATTTTATTACATCTTTCATTATTTTTAAGCAGTTCTTCAAGTGTTGTTTTACTTCCATCAATTTTATTATGATGTTTGCTATATTTATAATCCCATTCTTTCTTTTTTATGATACATTATATCATTAATTCTGAATCGAATCTCTATGGTGTCCCGTCCCTATCTACCTGAAAATTATATGTACCGATCAACCCAACTCAACCTGAAATTTTTTAGTTGATCCAAAATTTGTCGATTCTTCCAGCAGCTCAATCAATATACAATACACTTACTATAAATGTCTAATTTCTTTTAGTTCAATTGAAGAATTCAAATTTGCTAAACGTTGTTCAATGATTGATAATTATTATTTTAAAAATAACTAATAAATTCTTTAACACTTCACTTGTAATTATTTTGTTTTTTATTTCTACTTTTTCATATTTATGTTCCGTTTGATAGCATTTTTTTTTTTTTTTAATTTAAGCTTATTTTGTTAGGTATAAAAATATAAGATATTTATGTAAATACAATCATTAACAAAATTGTTTATGCCTTCTAAAAAAAACTAAATTGTTTATGCAAATGTTTTTTATAGTTTGAATTTAAAAATAAGTAATATGTATTTAAAGAGTTGGCATATTGATTTAGTTGATTGGTTGTAAATCAATTTAATAACATGGTCCTTGGTTTGATTTTAAAAATTGATATTTGACTCTTTACTTTTTTTGGCCGAAATTATACATTAAAATTATATGAATAAATTATAAACTTAGTAACTGTTGATGTCGAAAAATGGCGGATATTCACAGTTTTTAAGACACACTGGTGGGCTGGCCTATTCGTTGTAACTTGGGACGCCGCGGGTGCTGCGTCTCCAAACGTGGGTCGATGCATTCCTTGCCGACCTCTAGAGGGGCTAGATTTACTTGGCTAACCTTCCAGGGGTTGTGGCCTCCATTTGGCCTACCCCTGGGGTTGTGGCCTTCGTTTAGTTGACCCTCGGTGGGTCGGCGTTGGTTTGGCCAACCCCCGGGGGTCGGGGTCTGGGGCTCGGCATGGACTTGGCCTACCCTCGGGGGGTCGGCATGGACTTGGCCTACCCTCGGGGGGTCGGCATGGACTTGGCCTACTCCCGGGGGTTGTGGCCTCCATTTGGCCTACCCCGGGGGTTGCGGCCTCCATTTGGCCTACCCCGGGGGTTGCGGCCTCAATTTGGCCTACCCCGGGGGTTGCGGCCGACCCCCAGATGGTCGCCGTTGGCTAGGGCGACCCCCGGGTGGGGTCCTAGGCTTGTCCATGTATTTCAGGATATTTTGGCCTATAACTGTAACCTAAAAAAAAAAAGGAAAATTATAAGCTTAGTTTGTTTGAAGAAAATTAGAGGTTAGTCCAAAAAATTTTAAAATCTAGAATTTAATGATGTGCAACAAGTTACTCCTTGAGTGGAAGAAATGGAGGGAAGAATAGGAAACATTACTTTCTTGATCTAAATTTCTCTTACTAATGTGCTTTTCTCAACTTTTTTTTTTTTGAAACACAACCAACAAATAAATTAACAAGAACTAGAACAACCAATACAATCCCCTTCCACGCAAGAGGCCACCAAGGGGGGAGAGCCCCCTCCAAAAAAGAGCCGTATCATCCATCTGGGAAGATAAAAAGTTCCAAATAGCAGTGTTCACAAGGGCTTTTGGCAAACATATCAGCCACCCTATTACAAGATCTCTTACAATAAAAAAAGAACACCTCCTCAAGCTTGAAGAAAGATACTGAATATCAACTAAAATATTATTAAACTCAGAATAATCCCTATCTTTGCCAACCAAAGCTTGGACAACCCCCAACCCATCTAATTCCACCATAAGAGGGGGAATCCATCGATGCAAATCAATTAAGCTTTTCATCCCTTCTTTGATTGCAGCCCCTTCAAGGACTTTGACCGCACAATTCCAAAAGCCAGCTTTGGCCCCAGCTAAGACCGGCCATCCATGATAATCACGTACAATCCAGCCTATCTTTCCTTCTCCCGATCTCGAACAAACAGAAGCGTCTGTGTTAAGCTTCCACCACCCCTGAGGTGGGGATTTCCAAATATCATCGTTTGGCTCCTCAGATCTCTTAGTTGGTCTAGATAAACCTGCAAAAGAAACATGATAAACATTAATCATTTTCTCCACTCTAGTCTGGAGTCTATGAGAATCAACAACCCCATTGTTGTTTAAAATCTCATTTCTATTGTTCCAAAGACTCCAGATTATAATCAAGGCTTTGAATCTTTCAAGCAAATCCCTTCCCAGAAATCAATTCCTTTTTCCACCTTAAGAAAGTGCTCTTTAAAGTCAGTGAAAAAAAAGGAAAGATATCCATCAATAACCTGGTTGAGTATTTGCACTCCTTGATAATATGCATATTAGACTCACTTTTCTTATGACACATAGTGCACCGAGTATCAATGTCAATCATACGACTATAAATATTACACTTTGAAGGAATAACATTAGTAATCACACTCCAAGCCCCAAGTTTAATTTTAGGGGAGATATGGATATTCCAAAAACTATCCCAGACAGAGGCATTAGCAGCACGCCCAGAGGGTGAAGCCATACCCCTCTCAGCCAACTCCATAGCAAGATGATATGCTCAAGGCAAGATTTTGATACACTTGCTTATTTTGTTTTTGTTCGATTTTGGTTGCTGGAAGAAGAATTTGCATTCCATTTTGGTGTGTCTTGTACTATGTATTGGAATCTCATGGACAATATTGTTGGGTCATTTTTAGTTATGTGGAGGCTCAAAACCCATTAGAGCGTAGTCAATTATGAGTTGAAACAAGAAAATAGTTTATTTTTGAGACATTTTATCTACGAGTTATTATATGTTGTAACTAGAGAGAATTTATGGTAGCCCATTATTGAGTATAGTGGAGGTTTGACTTTCATCCGCCTTGGAAATTTTTTCACGTTAAAATTGCTTGATTTATCTTTCATATAATTTAATAATTGTTCCATTAATATAGTGTTACAAGTGGTATAAGAACCAGTTGGTAAATTTTGATTTGTGTTAAATATGGAAAAAGAGTCCTAGTGAATTGTTACTTTGACTGGCTTGAATTATCAAGTGGGTAAAAGAAATATGGAAGATATTTTATATGTGAATGATATATATATCTTCTAGTGTTTTCATTTGAGAAACCTGATGATAAAACTAATTTAGAATGAGAAAAATGTCATAGATTTTACCGATTCAGAACGAGAAAAAAAGAAATAAGTAAATGATAGAAAGAAAACAATAATTCAACTAAATCTACGCTTTTTGGAGGTGAAAATTTTCAATAATAAAAAAAAAACTTCTCTTGTGTATCCCGATTAATGTACATGATTAAACTCTGGATAGAATAAAATATTCTAAATTATATCGATGAAGAAAATCATGTACGAATAATGTGGAACAAATTTGAGTCTTTGTATGCCTAAAAACTAGTAATAATAAATTATTTGTTGTCAAACAAATGATGGATCTGAATTATTAATCAATTAGCATGAGTAAATATCAAGTTTGACAAGGAGGTGCATGAACAATGGTGGGTGTACTAAGTATGGACCTGGTAAAAAGCAGGTTTTGAACAAAGAGACGAGAAGAAAGTCACAGGGTTCTTTTTCACAATTTGATGTTCTTATTACTGAAAGAAATGGGAGAGTAAGAATAGAGGTTCGAATAAGTAAAAATAAGAGTGGTTAGCTTGAAATGGCATATCATAAAGTTGAAAACAAAAGAAAGACATAAGAATCATTGTCGAAAGCTGAAAAGAGAAAATAAAGTTGATAAAAGAAAAGAAAAAGACGATTGATGATGACATAGATAGAGTTTATTGTAGTCTCTGAAGAATTCTTAATTTTATTGGACACTGATAGTGTAAACCTTACGACAAAACAGAGCAGTTGGGTGATTGACAATGGTGCTTCAATTCATGCTACATCAAGGAGGGAATTATTTTATCCTATACATCTGGTGATTTTGGTCGTATTAGGAAGAGTAATGATAGATAACCAAAAGCACTTTGGCAGAGGATATGTGCACTTGGAGACAAAAAATGTATTCTGCTAATTCTGAAAAATATAAAACACATTCTTGATATTTTCCTGAATTTAATATCAACAGGTAAGCTAGATGGTGAAGGTTTTGATAATACCTTCTATGATGGAAAATGAAAGCTTCCTAAAGGCTCTGTGGTGGTAGCTAACGGAGAGCAATTTCTTCACTCTATTTGATGCAGGCAAAAAGTTATTGGTTGTGACATAAACGCAATGGACAATGAACAAAGTCTTGGTCTTTGGCATAAAAGACTCAATCATATCAGTGAGAAATGTTTAATGATTCTAACTAAGAAAAATATTTTTTTTGGAGTAAATAATGTGTCTTTAAAGAAATATGAACCTTGTTTGGCAGGAAAGCAAACAAGAGTTTCTTTTAAAACATCACAACCTTCAAGAAAATCAGAAGTACTTTATATTGTATATTTAGATGTATGTGGTCTATGAAAACTAAAACACTTGGAGGTGCATCATATTTTGTGACGTTTCTAGATAAACATTCAAGAAAAATGTTGGTTTACACCATGAAGTCTAAAGATCAGGTGTTGTAAGTGTTTAAGCAATTTGGTGTCCTTATTGAAAGAGAAACTGGTAAAAAGTTGAAGTGCATCAGGACCGACTATATGGGAGAGTGTTAAGAATATTTTTGATGAGTATTGCAAAAATCACGGTATTCGACATCAAAAGAAACTTCATAAGACTCCTCAGCTAAATGGGTTGGCTGAGAGAATGTACCGAACATTTGTGGAAATAGTTGGATATTTACTTTCACATTCACAGCTAGCCAAAATGTTTTAGGTGAAGCACTGAGTAGAGTTGTACATGTTTTGAATCTCACACCACGTGTTACTTTGAGATCTGAAGTCATTAACATAATTTTGTCAAAGAAAAATATATCTTATAGCCATCTCCGTGTCTATTGTTGTAAAATTTTCATTCATGTTCCTAAATATGAGAGATTGAAGCTTGACGCAAAGACAATACCATGTGTATTCCTTGGCTATGGTCAAGATGAATTTGGCTACAAGTTGTATGATCCATTGAAGAAAAAAGGTCATCAGAAGTCAAGATGTTGCATTCATTGAAGACCAGACCATACAATTTGAGAAAATAGATGAAACAAAGTCAACATATGATGATGATCTGATTGATTTAGATGCAGTTTATTTGGATAATCTTATGCAAAGATTAAGAATGAGATTAAAAATGACCAGTTTGATAGTTCATATAGGTATAAGGTCATGAACAAGTTGAGGTAGATGAAAGTATTTAAGAACAATTGTTAGAAATCGAAGGTCCTACATTTGTTCCACTCAGAAGATATGTTAGAGATCGACGTTCGTCAACAAGATATTCTACTAATGAATATGTGTTATTGACTATGAAGAGAAGAAAAATATGAGAAATGTTCCATATACTTTAGTTGTTGGAAGTTTAATGTATGCCATGGTAAGTACTAGACTTGATATAGCTCATAATGTATGTTGTTAGTCATTTATGTCAAATCTAGGAAAACAACATAATGAAAGAGTCAAATTCATCATGAGTATTTGCGAGACATTTCCAGTTTGAAGCTCACATTTGGAAGCGGAAAGCCATTGCTTATAGACTACAGTGATTCAGATATGGTAGGAGATCTAGATAACTGACGATCTACTTCAAGTTTTTTTATAACGTTTGCAGGTGGTGCAGTGTCTTGACAGTCAAGATTATAGAAGTGTGCTGCACTTTCTACTACAAAACATAATATATAGCAACAACATAAGCTTGCAAATAGATGTCATAAATGAAGCAATTTATATAAGAGTTTGGCTTCAAGTAACAACGATATGTAATATTCTCTAATAACCAGAGTGTTATTCATCTTGGTAAGAACTCTACATTTCATTCAAGAACTAAACATATAGATGTGAGATATCATTGGATGAGAGATGGATTGAATGATGGTTTGTTTGAGCTTGAGAAGATACACATTGATCTTAATGGATAAGATATGTTTGATTAAGAATATACCAAGAGAAAAGCTTGAATTTTTTTCGTTCCACTGCAGGAATGACAAGTTCATGCACAAAATAAAAAGGGGATGCTTGTTGGGTCTTTTTTAGTTGCGTGGAGGCTGAAAGCTCATTAGGGTTGTATATCTTATTGTCAGCCAATTTTGAGTTGAAACAAGAAAAGTTGGGAAAGCAGAAAAATAGAAAAGAAAGACGATTTTGCCCTGGTTTTTCATCTTTTTTGACGTAACTAACTGTCAGATCTAGCTCAAATTTAAATAGTGTGTTCTTGGCATGAGGTTCTTCAATTTGAATGGTGGAGATCAGATTTTGAGGTTTCTATAGTCAGATCCGAGATAGTGATTCGAATCTACAATTTGTGAGATCTTTCTATTTTTCTCTTGGTTTAGTGTCGTTTGTTTTCGAGATATTTTATTTCGAGTTATTATATGTTGTAACTAGAGAATGTATTGTAGTTCATTATTGAATATAGTAAAGGTTTGACTTCGGCTTGTGGTTTTTTACTCCTCAACTTGAGGAGGTTTTTCATGTTAAAATCTTTATGTATTGTGCTTGATTTATCTACTATATATTTTTATGCTTGATGATTTTCCTTAACAAACACATGAAATAAATAATTGATTCATAGATATAATGTTTATTCATAATAAATATATCATATATCAAATAGTTTCAAGATTTTATTTTAGGTGAAAAGGATAGTCTTGCAAGGTTTTTGAAATTTGAGGATAAAGTTCTTTACTCTATTTAAAAAAAAAAGATTGAAGTAAATTTCATTTAGGTTATGCCTAAACATGACCTAAATATTAATGTCTTGTCACATTATGAGCCACAATTTATTATTTTGTTTTAACATCTAAAAAATTAAAAAAAAAAAAGTGATTAATTTTGCACCAGAATATCAATATTTAGGTAACGCATAAATATCGATTTCTCAAATTAAAACTGAACCATGGATCAAAATGAAATATTCATATGACAAAAAAAAAAAAAAAAAAAAAAAAAAACCGTGGAAGAAGAAATCGTTACTTCCAGAGTTCGAGCATTGAGTGAAGAAACCAAATCAAAATTGTAATGGCTTGGCGCCTTCTCGTCACCAACCTCAAATCAACTCAAACCCTAACCCTAACAAAAACCCTCCGCCATTTTTCTGCTTACTTCTCCAACCAGAAATCCCATCTTCCTCAACCTCATCAAATCTTCTTCTTATCTCCATTTTCCACCTCTTTTCTCGTCACCAAAGTCCCCAAGAAATTTCGGAAGAAACGCAAGAAACCCGACAGCCCTAGAACCAAGCTCATACAATGCGAATCCAATCGAATCTCTCATTTCGAGCGCATCGTCGAAACCGATTCCTTCTTCAGATTCCTTTTTAAGTCCAAGGATTTTCTCTCCAAGCAGCCGGAGCACGTTCTTCGCCTCGAAGATGCTGGCAAGCTCTATCGTGAACTCGGCTTCCCTCGTGGCCGCAAAGTTGCCCGATCAATCGAGCGCCATCCGCTTCTTTTCGAACCTTATCGCCACGCGGATGGCAAAATGTGGTTTGGATTTACTGAGTTCATGGAGGGGTTGATCGAGGAAGAGAGGAGGATTATGGATTCCATGGAGCTCGATAGGGTTAGAACTGTGAGGAAGTTGCTGATGATGTCTGCGAATAACCGAATTCCGTTGAGCAAAATCTACCACTGCAGGTCTGTGTTTGGAATTCCTGAGGATTTTAGAGATCGAATTGGGAAGTATCCGAATTACTTCAAAATTGTGGTTGAAGGTGACGGGAAGAGAGTGCTGGAATTGGTGAATTGGGATCCGTCGTTGGCTGTCAGTCAGCTCGAGAGAGAGTTTGTAGTGAATGAGGATAAGGTGAAAAGAGCATTCAAGTTTCCTGTGAAACACGGGAAGGATTTGGATTTGGACGAGGACGATACGAGGAAGCTGAATTTGTTGAACACGCTTCCGTTGGTATCGCCATATTCGGACGGATCGAAGCTGGAGCTTTGGACATTGGAAGCAGAGAAGTACAGGGTTGGAGTGGTACATGAGTTCTTGAGCTTGACATTGGAGAAAAAGGCTTCTATTCATCATATTGTTGAGTTTAAGGAGGAGTTTAGCTTGACTAAGCATACTTATCAGATGCTAATGAAGCAACCCAGAACCTTTTATCTGGCTGGGACAGAAATGAATTGGGTTGTTTTCTTAAAGGACGGTTACAATGAAAATGGCGACTTGATCGAGAAGGATCCTTTAGTGGTTTTCAATGAGAAGCTGCGTAGATATGCTGAAATGCAGAAAATGGAATAAGATCCCACCGAAGAGGATTGAAATATTGATTCAGAAATGAATTTGTTCCTTTTACAGCGAGTTTAATTTATAAATCTTCTGTGGCAAACTATTCTTTTGCCTATTCTCAGTCTATTGCTCTGCACATTGTGATTTAAATTTTGCCAAGATGCAAATCAATATTTGAACAAAATAGATTATGCCATTAAGAAAAACTATCTCGAAATCAAATGACAAATGAAGTGTTCCATGAATGGGATAAACAAGACAGCATGTCTTAAATAGTAGCTTATATGTGTATAGGTTTCATAACCAAAACATATCATAACAGAAAATGTTTTCTAATAAATGCTGTTTTGGTAGCTATCGAGATGAAGTCTTTGCTGAAGAAGAATGGTGCAGGGTTCGCACTTTTGATCTGTTCCTGGCTTTGTGTTCAAAACTTGCAGTTCTCCTGAGCCCACTTGTGGAAGACGATGCAATGTGACTTGTTTTCTTCGATGCTCTTCTACGAGAATCCCAACTACTATTCCCTAGTGCCGCTTTAGCTATGCTATCGGTTGCTACTTCTCGAGCTCTCTGTGCTTTGATGGCCTGCTTGTTTTGGTAAACAATGTTTGGAAGAAGGCCAATAACTGCCTTGCATAGCTGGTCATCACTCACATTACTTTGAATTGGATTCCCCAACAGACTAAAAGCTTGAAGAGAGTTATAGATGGCTACAAATTGGCATAGAGCCTTGGTTGTTGCGATCTTGTTGAAGCCTAGGTCGAGAACCATGAGCTTTGAGAGTCGATGCAGCCCCTCGATATCACTTCTCTTGTTGCCAGCAAGATAGAGTTCCTTGATAATTGCACAGTTTGACAACTCTGATGCAGTTCAACAAATTGCAGAGTCAGATAATCAGAAATGGATAAATTTTACACTTCCCCCTATCATCAACCAAATCCAAATTATAAGAATTGAACACAATTAAGTTTTCCAAACAGTACCATGTCCTATACGTGATATGCGATTGTAACTCAGATTGAGTATCCGTGAGTCCTTTAATGGCATTGATTTTGTTCCTGGACAAGTTAAGAGAGTGCAGTCCCTTGGGCACTGATCCAGGATTAATGAGAACTGGAAACCAAGCAGCCATGTTAGTGGCAAGAATGATAAGGAAAGGTTGCTGGACAAATTGACAGACCTAAGACCAGATAGATGTGAGATTGTGGGTATGGCTTTTAAGCCAATACCAGAGATGTGAGCAACGGTCGAGGAAGAATTCAGAGACTGGATGATGCTATTGGCGTGTAAAATCTCCTCTGTCAGATTGGGTTCTCCTCGCCGTGTTGTGTTGTGTTGGTTGCGATTCTCTCTGGAGACGGCAGTAAGAAAGTATCTGGATCATTGTCATTCACAACTGTCTTGATTTGAAGATCCTTTACACACTCATCCACTTTTCTCAGGGAAGGTGATTCGGCTGAAAACGCAACCTACTGGTTTTGTGGCCACAAACCGGAGACTACATTACACAAACTCCCCTTATTCTGACCCTCAATTTTGCTGTTACTATGGCCATTAGTTAAGGTTTCCTCCATAATCGATCCTGCTCGGTTCGGCTCAAGATTATCAGAACAATACCCACCTTGCAGGTTGAAAAGCACTAAGTTAGTGGGAGGGGCCTTGGAAGTTCAAGGCTTTTGCAGGTTTCTTTGGCTCCACAGGAGCAATTTCCACCACAATCTTCTACTTCTAGAAGGAAGAATCTGGCTCGAAGAACACTTCTTCCACATCACTTTATCAGCACTGTGATAGGTCGTAACAGACTCCGGACTGCCCAGATCGACGTAGTTCCTCAGTCTGTCTGCCAGTTCTCGCAGTTTTTCAAAAGACTGAATCTTTGGAGGAGCCAGTTGTTGGGATAAATTTCTAAGCACATCCCTGGTTTCTAGATTAGAGCAAGAGCGTTTGAGTTTAGGCGATGCCGAAGATGCCTTGCCAATTCCCAGATCACTAACATGTCCACTTTGGATTCCATCATCAGCCCTTTCTCCACATTCTTGAATGAGACACTTGTCAAATTGTTTTCTTATAGAAGTAGAAATTGGAAACTCAAATTCATGTCCATTGTGTTCTTGAGCAGTGAGATCAAAGTTGTTAAGGTTCCTATTGATGTAGTTTTCATCATACTCATCTTCTCCTTCATAGGCAGATTCTACTGCTAGATTATTCTCTGATTTGAGTTTTCCATCTTGAAAAGGTTCTTCAGGGTGATGGATTCTGGCATGCAAAGTCCTTATCAAGCTATCAAAGTCATCAGATTCCTGCAATCGCAGGGTAAAAGGTTATATATACTCAGCAAACAAACTGTTAGGTATCTAACTCTGTAAATTGCAACAGCAAACGACCAATTTGGTGTCAAGATCTGCTATTATATTACTCAGTTCCCAAGAAAAGAAAACAAGTTCAGAATTACTCGAAGATCATCAAAATACTTTATCAACACTCAAGAACACACGAATAACTAGCCAGCCATTTCGAGAGTGTTTGGTGTCATGGTCATGCTTATCCAGTGCGTGTTGCATGAGGCCTTATGCACTCTTAGGCTCATTTGTATCATGCTTTTCTTGTATAAGATTTACTTTTAATGTTATTACTTTTGAGTTTTTGAGCTGTATAATTCCTCGTCATTTTGACATGCAAACATGCCACATAAAAAATGTCAAAATGTACTATAGGGGGTATGACTTCTTGAAGCTTTCTTCTTATCAAATTATTTGTTGAATGTCATATATATAGTTAAAGTGGTCCTTATTGTTTTTTTATATATCCCTTTAAAGATAAAATGTATTTCCAAACCTTCATTCTTTTTTTTTCGAAAACATTTTCACGAAATCCCTAATAGATGTTCACTAGTTGTGTCACCAGCTTTGCATTTTTGTTTGGCTAACTTATTCCTCGAGTTAGAGCAGGTGTCTCATGATCGTTTCACAAGGACAACGAAGTTGGATTGTGGCATTGGGGTCTCTATTCTCAGCTCCTACTTTCTTCTCTGCTCATCGAAAGACCTCCCCAAACCTTCTTCTTAAACTTCTTCCCTGTGTGTGTCTTCCTCTTTGATCATTCAACTGATATCTTCTCCACTACATGCTGCTGCACCATGAACTCCATTAGACTTTGGAGGATAGGGGTGGGTTATTTTCTCTCTCCTTTCCGTGTCCCATTTCTTCATTAGATAATCTTACCCTTGTTTAAGTTCGATTGATAAATTTGGAGCCTTACACAAACCCCCGACAAAATTACTCAGTCCTTCGTCGTTTTGATTCGTTTCATTTCACTTAAAAACTAACCCCAAGAGAGGAAAAAAAAAAAAAAAAACTTGAAAAGCAACTGTGATATGAATAATGAAAGAAGACATACCTTGGTTTTCTTCTTGTTGTGAGTTTGAACAGGGAAGCAATTGAATCTTGCCATGACTTCAATTTTAGAAAGATAAATACAAAAAGCTCTTTAAAGATGAGAAAGGAGAGCTCTATCATTCAGTTCTTGTTAGTACTGTTCTTGTTAGTACTATACTGTTTCAGACGAACAATTTCCCTCCGCCTGGCTGTATTAACAGCCGTGTCCATGTTGAATTCATGACTTCAAGACTCACATTGCGAACCAATTGGATAGATCAATACGTTTTCTACATTAGCCGTAATCGATTCGAAGATGCCGAACCAAGAAGAAACTGCAATGCAGCAACTCCCATGGACCAGAAAACCCCCGAAAAGGGGCAATAGAACAGGACGATATGAGTCGGATGTCGGCCAGATTTGAAAACGAGGATGCAGATTAATTACATCAGAAGATTCACTCAAACAAAGCAAAAACACATGAGAATTGAAAATTGTCTGAAATAGAGAAAGGGGAGTAAATTATACCTTGTTTGTTTGAGTTAAGATGTAGTAGAAACTGAAACTGAACTGGAATTGAAAAACAAAGGTGTATAATATGATGAAGGCGTTTGTAGGTGCCTGCCTACTCACTATAAATACACGAACCTGCTCTTCTCTTGAATGTTTATAAATATGAGGATGTTGAGGGATCATACCTTTAGAACACAAACCTTCGACAAAGTGAGACATCTCCTCGGACGAGCCAATGTTAGTTTTAATTATTACTTTAATGCTAAATTATATATTTGGTTCGTTATTATTCAATTAGGTTAAAATATTATTTTAGTCTCTAAATTTCAAGGTTTGATTCACTTTAGTCTTTAAACTTTTAAAAGTCTAATTTTAGGCTTTGGACTTTTCAAATTTGTTCTATTTTGTTTTTAAATCCAAACGATTTTAGATTTTTTTATTTAAAAAATGTTTTTGATTTTTGTTACTAAATTATGTGTTTGGATTCATCAAAATTGCAAAAAAAAAAAAAAAAAAAAAAAAAAAATTATAGAACCATAAGATGGAAAATTCCAATGGATGTGTTATTCTTACAAAATAATTACAAATGTAATTAAATTTTAAAACATTTGCATATATAGTCATTAATAATGTACTATAACAAAGTACGTGATAATACTCCTTTATAATAACTACAGTTGTAATTTTTGAAAAGTGACTATAGTTGTAGTTATTTTTTAAATTTAATTAGTTTTGTATGTTTCCCATATAATATTTAGTTGAAACGGAACATAATCCATTAAACTTAAAATCTATAATGATTCTAATGCAAGTTATTTGTATTTTCATCGAGTAATGATTTATCGATATTTTTTGTAGCACAATAATAATTGAGAGAAAATATTCAAATTCATGATCTTCTAAGTGATAGACGTCATTAATATAATTGAAATATTAGTGTCGTTTACTTATCATTAAATAATATATTTTTTAGTTCAAATATGAATATGAATAGGAAATTTTAAATTCCGCATCTTATAAATCAATATTGATCAATTATATTTTCTTACATTTTATTAATATATTATTATATTTTTAGGTTATTCGGGTGGTTGTGTTATTAGTACACTGGTATATATATATATATATGCGCGTGTATATATATGGGTAGGTAGGTATATCTATCTATATGTGTATATATATGAGTAGGTAGGTATATCGTCTATCTATCTATATCCTTTTTTAAGATGAAATTTTAAATTTAGATTATATATTTTAATATTTAGTAAGTTAAATTAAAAATTTGGTTAAGAAATGGGGCTAATAACTATTTGACTTTGGGTTTAAAAGACTGTTTGACTTTAATAAAACTTTATAATAAATTTCTAACTTAAAACTTTATATTTGAAGTTTTTTATTTTAAATATAATATTTGATATCTAAAAATAAAAGGTTTAGAGATCAATTAAACAACACATTATTATTTTAAGAAATAATTACATATAAATCTTGTTGAATAGCCTCAAAAAAATAAAAAAAAATCATGTCCACAAAAAAATAAAAATAAAAATAGAAACAAATAACAACGGCAATAGACAGACATCCCACTGATTACTCAATAAGTAAAACAAAGATAAATGAAAAACGTTTAAATAATTAATATCTCATTAATTTAAATTCAAAACATTAGAACTTTGTTTAAAATTAATAAAGACCTCTTTTACTACAAATCTTATGGGTGTGTTTGCCTATAGAAAACTAGACAAATTTGAGCGCATATGGTAGGAGATATAGAGAATAACGATACTTTCATTTATTAGTTACTTGTTTGAGAATTGATTTTAATAATGTTTAAACTTATCAAAAATTCAAAGTCTTTAATTGAAACAAAATTTGTTATATACATTTTATGCCCGACACCCTATCCTGCTTAAAAAAAATAAAAATAAATAATTGTGGTGCACAAACCATATACTAAAATCTGCTACACCTTAGTCGCACATAATATTTAAATCTATAAAAAAACATTTTCTAACATGGAAATTCGAAATACATAATCAGTATTTTAAAAGTGCAAAAGATGAGTAAAATACACGTCAATGTTCAATTGCAAAGCATATCTAAAGAGAAGAGTGCAAACACAAGAAATGATAAATAACATTATGTGGGCATATGGATTTTTTTGCTAAGGGCATACTTAGCTACAACGTAAACAAAAAGAAAGGAAAAAAATGAGGGGAGAAGAGAAGTGAGACTAAGTTAACATTTGTTGAGATGAAAACTCGACAAGTTAAATGATAAGAAGGAATATCTATCATTCTGTTAGAATGTTGTTGTGGTTTGATGCGGTGTATGAGTTTGTGTGTTATTTAAAGTGAGCATGCTTCATTCATTTGTTTAATTTTTCTCACATTAGTGTTCGTTACAAGTTCATCTCACTAATTACTAACTATTTAAATCCTACCTTAGAAATATTTCTAATATTAATTACATATTTTTTTACTACAGTTCTCAACACCAACCGAACATACTTTCAAATTTTTTTTAAAAACACTAGTAATTGATAATCATTAATTGTCTCAGATTTCATAATTTCTCTTTCACCATTCTCCAAATTCACCATTCTCAAACATAGGACCCGGCCCCTAACGGAGCAAGGAATCCCGATTAGGTTGGGAAGTGGACGAAATTTTCTCTCTTACCTAAATGGAGTCGGCTTTCTCGTCTCCGTTTTCCCGATCCTCATCCCGAATATATATATATATATATAGGTTGGTAAAAATATATATTCAAATGAATATTTTTCTTTAAAATTTTTAAATATAATTGAAACTTGATAGATATTCTCTAAAAACATTAAATTATTTGAAGTTATTCTCTAAAAAAAATATTAAAAAAAAAAAGAAAAAATAAATGTTGAAAACTACCCGCATGAGACCCAATCCCCGAAAAAAAATGTGGGGGTGAGTTTCGCGGGGGCGGGAATTAATTTTGAAAGCGGGGACTTCTACCGCCTCACCCCGTGAACATCTCTACTCCCACATTTCTCTTCCAAAACTCAAATGTTGTTGAGAAATGTGGGATATGAGGATGCATTTAAACGCAGCGAAAGCGTGTGAGTAACAAAAATTTCACATTAATTAATCTAATTAATTAACTTTAGTTTGATCCAATTAATCTACATGCAATTTACCCTAGGTGATTGACATATAAATAAAAACCGTTGATGCCTCTGATCAATTCAATTGTATGTTTATGCTAAAGAAGATCACGATCAATTCCCTAGAACTTCTTGATTAGTCTCCTATAATGTTTTAGAGAATGAAGCTTGGAAGTATTTTTCTAAAAAGAACTCACAACTGGTTTCTCTATTTTAGAATTGAGTTACTCGTGAGATGAGAAAGAAAACCTACCAGTTAGAGTAGAAAGTAAAATATAATATCTTTTAATATTCAATAATAAAAGATATTAGAAAAAATCAAAGATTTTCTCATCCCAATTTAAAATTAGTTTCATTTATTTTTAATTGATATTTATCCAATAAATCTCAACTCTATAATATATCTAATATATTATAATAAATAAATCTCTACCACTAATATATCCAATATATTAATTGTTCTACAAATAATAATTATCGAATAATTATTAATTCAATTAATATGTCCAACGTATTTAATTAATATTCTTCATTCAATAATTATTAAATAAATGTCTAATATATACATTTATTATAATTCTGCTTTAAATAATTATCCAATAATTATTTAAACTTTAATATGTCCAACATATTATTAGCTGAGTTCTCTCAATAATTATCCAATAATTATTTATAATTAATTTATCTAATAAGTTGAATTAAAATATCCAATATATTAATTAGTTAAGTTTATCCATTAAACTTAACACTCCTATTAATTATGTCCAACATAATTAATTTGTGAATTTGAACTATTCAAATTCATTCTCTAATGAAACAGTGTACGGGCAATTGAGCTAACCCGGGGAGTGGTGGATCTATAGATTGGAAGCTACAACAACTTGAGATCCAATCTCTGTTCGTTACCATCACACTTATTCCACTAAAGGCATGTGCTTAACTCTCTCACACTATAGGACTGGTTAACGTCCACGGATATAATCGGTCATCTATCATATGATCCTTCACGAGTTTGTTTGTAATTAAGACAATAAATTTGTTCTACCCCTGTGGTTACATCTTTCTCCTTAAGCGTCACTCATTGCTCTAATGAACAAGTTGTATATAATCATTGATTCCTCATTATTATTTATGTAGCATGTTTGCACGTCAAAATGACAAGAAATTATGCAACTCCAGAACTCAAAAGTAATAACAACATGAAAAGTAAATCTTATACTAGAAAATCATGATAAAAATGGGCCTAAGAGTGCATACGACCACATGCAACACGCACTGTATAAGCATGATCGTGACACTCAACACTATCGAAATGGCTAGCTAGTTATTAATGTGTTCTTAAGTGTTGATAAAGTATTTTGATGATCTTCGCGTAATTCTGAACTTGTTTACTGAGTAATATAATAGCAGATCTTAGCACCAAATTGGTCTTTTGCTGTTGCATTTTACAGAGTTAGATACCTAACAACTTGTTTGTTGAGTATATATAACCTTTTACCCCACGATTGTAGGAATCTAATGACTTTGATAGCTTGATAAGGACTTTGCATGCCAGAATCCATCACCCTGTAGAACCTTTTCAAGACGGAAAACTCAAATCAGTGAATAATGTAGCATTAGAATTTGCCTATGAAGGAGAAGTTGAGTATGATGAAAGCTACATCAATAGGAACCTTGACAACTTTGATACTACTGCTCAAGAACACAGTGGACATGAACAAGTGTCTCATTGAAGAATGTGGAGAAAGAGCTGATGATGCAATTCAAAGTGGACATGTTAGTGATCCAGGAATTGGCAAGGCACTATCTTCAACATCGCCTAAACTCAAACGCTCTTGCTAATGAACAAGTTGTCATCTTTGGCCAATGAGAGGCGGATACCATTTGTTCAAGTCCTAGAATCAGTTCTTAAGGGAACAACTCTACTTCTTCCACAATATTAGGGAAGGCATGAATTCTTTCTTGTGACGTTGCGTTCCCAGCCACTCACTACGAAATCCCCAACGTGAGAGGCTTATTGACTCAGTGTTGTCTGACTGGTCGTCTCACACATGCACATCAAATGACACTTTCATAAAGCAGATGTTTGCAAAACCACTCAGGATTAAGATCACATCGACATACGATCATCTTTAGCGAAGTAGTTGATACGAGTTTATAACAGAATTACTAGCTCGATCATAAAACTTATGGTCCAATCATATGCAAAAACTTCTTTTTGCATAGGCACGCCTAATTTCATGTCTCCACATGAATAACCAGGATTAGATTGTATGCAACTATTGAAAAGTGGGATGAACCCACAGTGTTACCAAAACTTAGACACCCTAACCTTAGTCTATGTACTGTAAACTTGGAGCTAGATCCACTTGTATGTCCCACATACTTGTCCAAGTGTTCATATTAATAATCAAGAGTTTATCGACATTAATCCAATTAATGTGATAAGGTTGAATGATGTTTGAATATTAAATATGCAAATTTATGAAAAAGTAATAACTTTTATTATTAACTAAAAATAACAAATGTCTAATATTAAATGTTTGTTCTTAAATATACAAACTACCAGACTTTTAGGGCACAACCCCTCACAAATGCTACATTCCAAAATCAAATGAATTTCATCTCCTAACCTTTCCTTCCTCCTCTTCTGTCTCATCGTCGTCCACATTGGCCCTCCGACTTCAAAGCTCTCTACATTTTCCACCACTAGCTTCTCTACTATCAAGATGAGTTTGATGACCACGGGAACGTCACAGTCGATCCATCTCTATTTTTTTAAAAACCCAAGGATCAGAAATCCCTACATTGTACTCTAGGCTTAGAAACTAGCCATTTTGTCCGACCCTCCTAACCAAACCGCCAATTGGCTTGGACAACCCCAACCTCGTACGTAACGTTGTTGGAATCGAATTCAACCACAACGACATCGCCAGATATCTCTAGGAGGAGCTCAGCCTCCTTAAGGATCGTACTTTGTTCCACAAAGTTCAAGAAATGAGAGTATAAATGGATGATAGTAAAGTAACTTTTCACCCAACTATAATGATTGTTTGGTCTGATCTCACACATGTTTCTCATTTTATAATAACCACACTCTACATAATGAAAAGAAAAATCAAAAAAACAAATTTTATAATGAGATAATTGTAGCTAGATTTAACGAAAAAAAAAACTAAAAATAAGTGGTAATTATGGAAGAAGAAAATAAAAGAATTGAAGAAATCATTAGGATATAAGTTAAATGAGAATGTCTTTCCCTTACTACCTCATAGTTGGGTGCTTTGATTTTCAAATATATATGAGTACTTGGTGCAAGCATTAAACTAAAAAATTGTGTTATGACTACTCATGGTCCTTTTCTTTTACTAATGACAAAATTTCCCCAAAAACAACTCCAAAGAAGAAAACGCTATTGCTTAATAAATTAACTTTAATAATGACAACAAAAGTTTCAAACTCTAATAAGAAGCCTACTTAGAATTGAGGAAAATTGTGATGGATGTCACGAAATAATTATAAATATAGTTAAATTTTAAAATATTTGTGTATATAGGCATTAATACTGTATTATAAGAAAATGTGTGATAATACTCATTAATACAATGATTATATTTGCAAATGTTTTTGAAAGTGGCTATATTTATAATTCTTTTTTATATTTGACTAGTTTTGTAAGTTTTCCTAGAATATATAGATCAAACTTCAACATACTCCAATTAATTATTCTCCTTGGTATTCTAACAAGTCAATCTCTAGAATAGAGGGTAGGATCATGCATTTAACGTGGTAGAAGTGTGTGATTATAAAAATTTTAACAATAATTATTCAATTAATTATCTTGATTAATCTAATTAATCTATATGCAACACTCAATTGATTGAATTTTTGATACTAACTTTGATTGACGCATCTGATCAATTTTCGTCGGTCATTATTGTTGAGAATAGAGGGTAGAAACATGCATTTAAGGTGGCGGAAGCGTGTGAACAAAATTTCACCATAATTAAACCATTTAATTAATTAGACCAATTAATCTTCATGTTTAACACTTGGTGATTGACATTTTGTTGTTTAACCTCACTTACATTAACTAATGCCTCTGATCTAATCTAGCGGGTCTCAACATAAAGAATCGCCAGATAGAGATGTCCATAGGGCAAGGACGGGGATGACTTTATCGTCTCAATCCCCGCGAAATTCCTCGTAAAATTTTTCGGGGAATAGGGTGAGGATTACCCTCGGGGAGTGTGTAAATGCACTAAATTACTCATCAATTTAGTCCACAATGAGACGGTGGTGTAGGCTAGTTCGCTATAGAACATCCCGACCTATCACGCACCTTAAAAGTCTTGTAACGATTCAACAACTTCAATAACACATCATATTTTATGAACCTCAACAAGTGGCAATACATCAACAAGAAACACAAAACAGGATATAACCTGTCGGTTCAGTTCTATCTCAACAATCATAATTAGGCCAGTCTTCTAAATAATATAATAACATCAAACAAGCAGAAATCCATATGAGCATATTCGAGTATCTATACATCATCACAATTTTCAGATATTCACGTATTTATATATATCTATATGTTCAATTCCATCTCGGATAGCCAGTATCAAACCAAACATCATCAAACCATACAAGCGTGTATCTAATAAATGGTTTGCAATACATGATATCA